>CAIGRO010211426.1:0-21121 GCA_903798355.1 Fraxinus baroniana | reverse complement strand
TCAAAAAAATGCATTTTTTCATTTTAATGTGCACCAAACACACTCTAAGTCAATAATTGTGAATTCAGGATTCAATTTTAGCTCTTGTGATTTGATTATTTCCAATTTTTTTTTTCTTTTGTTTACTTAGTTAAAATCAAAGCCAAACAACTAATTGTGTGTTTCTTTAATTGGAGTTAATTTTGATCATAGTAAAATGTATTGATTATTCATTCTCGTGAATTCGACATTCTATTCATAGTTAATCATTGTATTACTCATTAACGAAAATTGACATATCTATAGCTTCACGTGGCTCGTATTGATGCATTAGTCCATGTGGCTTCATATTCCCACATGTCTTGCACGTTTAATTTCACTATACAAAATTTTCTCACCATGATTAGAATACGACGGCGTCTAATTTCACTATACAAAATTTACAAACACAAAATGAAAAAAGAAGTCATATAAATTGTTTTTCTCAAATTTCAGTAATGATCGAGAAATTTGCCTCTAATCGAGCCCCTTCTTTTGGCTGACCCTACGTGTGCAAGATTCTATGGATTCACTCCACGATTATTTTATATTTTTTATTTATTATAAATCTCACAGTCAAAACAACGTTAAAGTTAAAAAAGTACAAATTTTATTCAGCCCAAAAGCCCCCAAATTATTAATTTTGGCGGCAGGCATTTGGTCAGTCGTAAACAGCTCTAGGAAGCCGCCACGTGGCAACGCGTAAATGTTTTACCATTTCGCTCCTTGTCCGCTTTCAACCTTTTTTTTTTTTTCTGTAGTACCAACTCAAGATGGGTTGGGTCAAACGTTAGCACTCCACCGCAAGACACGCTTCTCTTCTTCATCACTATAGTAAAATCTCAAAGCAAGCTAAAGCAATCGTCACGCTGTCACTTCTGAATTTTCATATATACTAATCTGTATGTATATGTAGAGAGAGTTGGGAATGAAGGATGATTCATTTGAAGCAGAAAAGGCAACACCATCAGCAACAGAGGCCGAGGCTTGACCGACGGAACGCGATAAAGAACATTGATTACGATGCGGCAGCAAGCTCGTTTTCTTCACCTTCCTCCTCATCGAATTCCTTTGACGATCGGTCGGTCCACAAAACTCGATCGCTCGACCTCTTGCCGCTATCTGATCAGACCAGCTACCGAATCGAAGGAGTTGACGGAGAATTTTATCGAATTTGTAGATCTTTAGGCCTTTCGGGACCCGAGGACTTCTCGATTCCTGTGGCGGCTTGGGAGGCTCGAAGGGCTTTGTCTCCTTCAAGTAATTTGAAAACTCCAGGGTCTATTGATCATTCTGTTTCGGATGAATTATCGGAACGTTTTGGAGCTGGGGTCAAGGTTAGTGATGCCGAGTTGAAGGATGGAGTTTATTTGAACTTGAATAAAACTGAAGCTACGGTTAATAATACTGAAGCTACGGTTAATAATGGTGGTTGGGGCATTAAATTTAAAGGCAATAGGCCGCCAAAATTGGCGCCTCCACCAGTAATTATGCGGTCAGTTGTGGACAATACAAGTTCTACTTGGGATATATTTAGGGGTTTTGGTCCTCAAGATGATGGAGCCTTGTATTCACGTTGGGATGTCGCTAGTAGTTTGGTGGATGAGTTCGAAGAAAATGAAGTGGTTAATAGGAGAGAAATTGTTGGAAAGCAAGAAGAAAGCGAGAAGAGAGTGAAGATTGTTACCACGGTTGGTTTGGAATCGTGTTCAGATTCGACAAATGACGAGAATGATGATGATTTTGTTGGCTTGACTTTGGAGACTATATACTCCGTCTCTCCAAATGGTTCATTCAGGTGCGACATCAGCTCTTGGCAGAAAGGTGATTTTCTTGGCAGTGGGTCATTTGGAACGGTGTATGAGGGCTTCACTGGGTAAGAATTCTTTTAGCAATACAAAAGAAATTCATTATAGATCTCTAACATGATCATATATGAACTTTTATTCGTTAAAACAAAAAGGAAAAGTACGACAACTTGTAAACTTATTACATGTTTGTGATGCAAATACCAACCAGTTCTCAAATGATGCCTTGAGATATTATGCTTTTAAATTAGAATTAAAATGCAGGATCTTCTTTTGCTGGTACGCTGTACTTTGTAGACTATGGGACACAATTATGCTTTTAATAACATCTGAAAATCCATTAGATACTTTGACAAACTTTAAACAAGGCTACGATTTTTCTTGGACACTCTGCAATATGGAAGTTCGATATCACAGATCGTTGGAATCATATTTTATATATTGTTGAAATGATTCTAGTAGAAATGTAGGAAGAGACTTGATTGTGTTAATTGAGTCGAAAAGGAATGCTAAATTTGCGTTTTCTACAATTCTTCCTTTACTGTCTACAGAATGGTAGAGAGGAAGGAAGAGAAGAGAAGCATTTTGTGATATAGACTTGGTCGCGAGATATAGTATGAGGAACATTGTATATGAGATAAGGCTCTATAAGATGAGAGCCACTATACAAACAAAGTCATGAAAGGGAAGCATATGGTTTTGGGGTCTGGGTTGCATATTATCATATATGTTGGGCCAAGAAATATGAGAACAGGCCATTCCCGTAATGAGATCACTGCTAAGCAAAATATGAGAATAGGCTATTCTGGATTCCCCTTTACCAAACAGTTGCCTTCTGGGAAACGTAGACTGGGCTGCTCAGACTGGGCTGCTCAGACCCTGTGCCTTCCTTGTGATACAATGCAGTTCTGCTGTCAACCATGTGAAAATTCATTCGGAATCATTCATTGGCCTTTTAAGATATTTACATTGTTTCTACAGATGTCCTGAAATAGCTTGTAAAGATTTGAGAGTTCTTTTTCAACATATAATGGATGTTTATCCCATCATCCTTTACTATCTGTTTCAGTCTTTTATCAGCAGTGTTCTTCGAGTAGGTTCACATACATGACTATGTAGTAAACGTTATTTAAATTGAAAGCTCTCTTAAGGGCCTGTTTGGTACGGCTTAAAATTCAATTAAAATTGAAAATATGGCCGTTATTGGGTCCCACCCGTCTAATAAAAGTCAACCATAACGACTAGTTTTTCAATTTTAATTCGATTTTAATCTCTACCATACACCTCCCACCTGTCTAATAAAAGTCAACCATAACGACTAGTTTTTCAATTTTAATTCGATTTTAATCTCTACCATACACCCTCTAAAATTGGAATGCAGGAGTTGTTTGGCCAGTTGGGTCAAAGAGAATCAAGTTGACTATTCATATCTTGAACCAACGAGGCTGTCACAGAAGTTACCCCACTATGATTTTGAAAATACAGTGAAATTATTTCTAACATTGTTGAAGTGACATCCAAACTCGAGTACCTCCTAATAAATCGACTAAGCAGGATCTCTTATCTTTTCTACCCAGAAAGTTTTATTCATTCTTTGATACGTGGGTGATCCCCACTCTTTTTAGTTTAAAAAAAAATGAACGTGGACAATTCAATTAATAAATTTCCTGAGGATTGGCTGCAGAAAAAGCGAAATAAATTATTTTTGTGTTTGGGGTTAAATATAGAATGAATTTTCTATCTTTGTTTTTGGATCCTCACAATGTTTTTATTCAACTGATGCAGTGATGGATTCTTTTTTGCTGTAAAGGAGGTTTCTTTACTTGACCAGGGTAGCCAAGGCCAGCAAAGCCTTTTTCAACTTGAACAGGTGAGAAGAACTTATAATGTCTTGATGCTAAATTTTTTTTGTTGATTGACTATTCAAGTGCAAATAGTACAGTCCACACAGCTACTACTTGGTTTAATTATTTTCTCCTCTTACTTAATTTTGATTGGTTCAGGAGATATCCCTTCTAAGTCAGTTTCGACACGACAATATTGTTCGCTATCTTGGTACTGACAAGGTATGCATTATTAGTTTGAGTGGATGCTCCATTTTCCAACGTTCTTCTTCTCTCTCAGAATGTGGATTGGTAGACTTCATGTTTTTCATTGTTAATTTTTTAATGGAAATCAATCTTTCCAGGACAATGCTAAACTCTATATCTTCCTCGAGCTTGTAACTAAAGGTTCACTCGCGAGGCTGTACCAAAAGTATCGACTACGAGACTCCCAAGTGTCTGCATACACAAGGCAGATTTTGAGTGGGTTGAACTATCTCCACTGCAAAGATGTGGTCCACAGGTGACACAAGCATTCTTATTTGTTAGGTTTTGTGTTGGATGGAGATTTTTAGTAATCAAATTTTTTACCCTCTTTTTAAGGGGTTCATCATTCTCCTATTTTTCACTTTCATTTTGACTTATTAGTTGTTTCTCTTAGTCATCTTACCTATGAATGCAAAACATAATTTTATTATTCTGATGTTTAGTTGCCCTAGAATAGGCAGTGTTGGATGTCTTTACTTTTCTCTTTCTATTGTCTCTCCTAATTTTAAATTTTATCTATTAGGTATACATTGATTTGAAATTGGATAATTTAGGAGGTGTAAACATGAAAGAAATTTATGCAAGTATACGTGTCTCTTATACTCAAGCATATATTCATGAACTTGTAACCTAGAAGAATTAAGACATATTATGTTTATCATTTTCTTAATTCTGAGAGAACTCTTGTTTCCTCTTTTCTTCTAGGGATATCAAGTGTGCCAATATATTGGTCGATGCGAGTGGTTCTGTGAAACTGGCAGATTTTGGATTGGCAAAGGTTGGTTTTTAGTCACAAAAGATAACTGTTTCCTTTTGTTGTATTCGTTTTTTATGTCTATGAAGTTTTTTCATGTGATTTTACAGGCTACGAAACTAAATGACATAAAATCTTGCAAAGGAACACCGTTTTGGATGGCTCCAGAGGTATTTTCCGTTTTTCCAAATCTAGTACTATATGGGTATACGTAACAGTGGCTCCTTGCGTATTATACATATGTCTCGCAATTATACTTTTTGATCTTCCTCCTGTTTGTATCAGATATGATGTTTGGACGAATTCTACATATGATAGTATATTGTTTTCATTCTTCAATTACTATGATAAATGAGTATCATTCAACATCCCTCTTCCGAAACAAAATGGTTGGGTTTTCATACTTCTAATGGTATCTTAACACCAGAATAAAATTAATTTGCTTTTTTTGGAATTCAAATGTGAAGTATGACGGTTGCCTGGGTTATTGAAGAATTTAACTATAATTTCTGATTCCTACTTGGACAACTTACATATTGCGAATTTTTCTCCTTGTGGACAACTTTCATTTTCCCAGCTCAATTGTGCAGGAGAGGGAACGCTCTAACAATTTTTTTGGGAGTCTCATACATTTTTTATGCATAGTACAAACCTTGAAGTTTCCATGACCTTAAAATTGTACATTCTGTCAGGTGGTGAACCAAAGGAATGACGGCTATGGACGTGCTGCTGATATATGGAGCCTTGGGTGCACTGTTTTGGAGATGTTAACTGGTCAAATCCCTTACTCACACTTGGAAGGGGTATGTACTTCTGGAGCTGTTAGAAGTTATGCTAGAACACTTTGTATAGGCAATGTTTTGGGCTATCATGCAACTTGCTTAATACAATTTGCAACTCCTTTGAAAAGAATAAAATGTTTATGATTGAAGCTTTTTATCAGCCTGAGATGTATAAAAGATGGAACCTATCGATTTTCTGGAAAGAGAATCTTATGAGAAAGTCTAATTCATTAAACAATAATATACCTGGGAGACACAAGTAGCCAATTTTACTCGTATAAAATTGTTCTAAACTAGTTTTCCTAATGCCATTCATGTTCTTTATCTTCATAAATGTTTGACTGGTTCTCTTTTTATATTTTTCATGAAGGAATTGTAAGATACTCGTGCCACAATTTTTTAAGGAGGTTTCTGAAATTCATTTTTGTGCCTTCATTCATCTCTGTGATGGTCACTTCTGCCGACCATCTTTTATTTTGATTTCTTAATTTCTTTTTATTAAATTTTTATGCATGCCTTCATTAAGCTCTGTGATGGTGGCCTTTTTACAACCATTTATAACTTGAATTTTTTAATTTCTTTTTGGACTGAGATTTTACTGGTTTCCTATTTTCTTCTGATTAGATTCTGGTGAGATCATGCTGTTTTTAGTTTAACTATATTTGTCGAGGACTTGAGATAGACTGTACTCCAGTTGTTTATTTCATTCGCATTGGAGGGTTTTCTGCATGAAAATCTAGTTCTTGATTATGTGGTTGTTCGCAATTTTCTGTGTAACTGTCTTCTGAAATAATTTGGTTATGTTGTGCCTGTTTAATTACACGAAGAGGTGAAAAGAAAAAAATGATCTATTATTTTGCCATGACAATTTCGCATATCTGGATATTTTGCTTTTACACAACATTGTTTTATTATCTGGACGGGAACATGGCACTTTTCTAGTAATTAGTTTCAATCACATGCCTTCTTTACAATATTCACTTTAAATGCTTGGTGGCATGTCTGATGATTGCTTTGAATTGTGTTTTGTCGTGCTCTCTCCAGTTATGACGTCTTTTACTTCTCTGCTTCTTTCGAGGTTTTTTGGGTGAATAAGATGCCTTTCCACTGTTACATGGTAAGTAGTTTAGTAGTAAACGTTTCTTTTTGTTGCATGACAGATGCAAGCATTGTTCAGAATTGGACGGGGCGAACTACCTCCTATACCCAATACCTTATCAAGAGATGCTCAGGATTTTATTGTCAAATGCTTACAAGTTAACCCTGATGATCGGCCCACTGCCGCTCGACTATTGAAGCACCCATTTGTGAAGAAACCACCTTCAACGTTCCCGAGTCCTGTATCTCCAAACTATTATGGCATGCGGTTCTAAAAGAACTTACTGTTGAGAGAATGGGCGATTGAAGATAGTGAGGTAGGTATCAACAACTAAATAAAGTTCAATATTTACTTTACTTTTTTGCGGACATTACGTGACTATGTATCCCCTTATCTTTGCTGAATTGGTGACTAATAAAAGTTGTTTTTTGAGATTGGAAGAGCCATTATTCCTACAATATGCTTTAAGTTTAAAGTTTAGCATTACCTACATTTCCCAGATATTTATACCTAGAGTTCAGACATGTATACGTGTTCATCATTAGCTTAATCTTAGCCATATCATGATCAACTTTGTAAGCCAACTTGGGTATTGAGTATTTACTTAGAACAGTTAGTCATATATTAGCATGGACCCTGAATGACCATCTCCAGCTGAATCACAATAGTTCTAATTGAGATGAATGACAAATGCTGTATGCTTTCTCTTTTTCACTTTTTTCACTTTTTCCAGAGATGTGAAAAAGTAAAAGTGGAATGCGCGGTTTTGTATTAACTGCAAGTGTATAAGATGAATTATTTTGATAAGACTGCTTGGAAAAGGAATAAGCCTAAGCTTATTTTAGGAAAGTGGCACTTGTTTTGTTAGAGTCGAGTCAAATAATGTTTTTCACAATGTCCTCATTACAAAATGACACTTTATCCATTTGACAGTTCTTTCTACATTTTACAGGAGACAAGTGTCAAGAATGTGAAGAGTGACACTATCATCGAACTTTTGTAAGGCAAAGATTGCATCTTATGAAGTACTCTAGCCACACTTGCGAGCGATTCATACAGCACCAAGAATCTGGTCTTAAGATGTGTGAGGCGCGATCCAATCCATTTGGTATTCGACAGTCAACAAATTTTTAATTGGAGATCCAGGTTTAGTGCAACTGTTTTCAACTGGATATTCGATAAGCTAAGTGAAGAGAAGGCATTAGACCAATTTGCATAATCAGGATTTCCTTTTTGCTTACATTAGTAAAGTTTTGTTCTGTTTGCTTACATTAGTGAAGTTGGTATTCAATATTTGGTAGATGGTTATTCTCGTAAGGACAATTGTAAATGGTAATCAGTTTTGTAAATTTCTTGTTCAAAAAATTGAGATTGTTGTTAGTACTTATCATAGATGATCCTAATTGTTCGTATGCACGTCATCATAGATTTTCGAGTAAATGTGAATGCCTATGATTCTCTTAACTAAAAAAAATAACTAGATTTACCCAAAAAATATATTATTTCTATATTTTAATATCGTAAATACAGATTTGGAGTACAAGATCCCCATTCCTTTACGATCTGGTGATTACTCGTGCTCTTGAATGGCCCGTCTCTTACGGTCGAGTGGCTGCCAGACCGGGGGGAGCCGCCGGGAAAGGACTACTCTGTCCAGAAGATGATTCTCGGGACTCATACTTCGAGGACGGGCCCAATTATCTCGTGTTGGCTCAGGTTCAGCTTCCCCTCGAGGATGCTGAGAACGAGGTAAGACATTACGAGGATGACCGCTCGGATTTTGAGGGATTTGGCTGCGCTGACAGCAAGGTAGCTTATATATATATATATATATATATATATATATATATATATATATATATATATAGATATTGAAATTTTAGTGTTTTATTGGTATAGAATTTTATTTTTAAAGAAAAAATTCCATTATGAGTTCGTTTTGTGGATATTATTGTCTGGCAGGAAGAAATTGGCCATAGCTATTAATATTGGGTTTGAGAATGGAAAAAAGTAAGGTTTAGCATTGGCTTTTTGGTACCATGGAATTGGGGCCTCAAAATTATGGTAGAAATGATTCATTTCGTTCAAATTTGAATTGTGTTTCATAAAGTACAATACCAAGGCTTCAAGCTTATGCTGCCAACATGGAATTCTTGTTTTCCCACGTCACAGGAAAAAAAAAAAAAAGAAGGAACCTGTGGTTGTGGAAAACAGCAATTGAGTTGGTCATTGCTTAAAAACTGATGAATTAGAAAATTTCCCTATTCGCGAGATTTGTGGATATGGAACTGTTGCATGCATTTACATCTTGGATTTGGACCAGCTTATAGTATTTTTTCAAATAATATTTAGCTCGTTATTTTCTGTAGCTTGGTTGCCTCAAATTTTGGAAATTTAATCATGTGTATGCAATTGGGACTTGATTAGATACTTCGGCATTCTACAATCTGGTGATGAATAAATCAAAAAAAATTGAACTTCCCACAATCTCTTGCAATAAAAATAACCAGGTTATAATTGTGATCTAATATACACTTGATTTGTTGTTCTTTTCCAAATTTATGGGTTGTCTTGGAGTCAATTCAAGCATGGGTCATTTACTAAGTGGTTCTTATGATGCGGGACATCAATGCAACTCCAGAAAATAAGACTAGATGCAATGCAGATATTTAAGGTCCATAATAAATCATAAGCATGCTTATAAGTGCAATATTCTTGCTCTTATTTGCAATGTGTGGGAATTCATCTCTGGGTTATTATTCCCGAGTTTATTGTGTTGACATGCGTAGTTTTATTGTAATGATCTAATTCATGCTAAGATAAATTCATGGAGGAGTTGTCTAAGATGTAGCATGGTATCTCAGGCACGACTACTTGTTTGGCTCAGTTGGAAATGATCAGTATCTGCATGTATGGGATCTCTGTACTCCATCGGTCAGCAAGCCTATTCTATCAGTAGTTGCTTATCAAAACGAGGTGGGTATCATTATTTCCTATTCTCTTGAAGGATAAACAGATTGAAATTATTCCTGCAGGCACCTCATAATAATAATGACAACGGTATCTTATCAGACGGTATCAATACTTCTTAGTTGAAGTTATCCATTAAAAAATGTATATGAACTGACATTTTGTATTCAAGATACAGAGTATTCAAAATCTGATGCTCAAATTTTAAACATGTATGAAATGATTTAAAAAGTCGTCAAGTCTATATATAAGGAGAAAGTATTTGCTACCATAATTTCTCTCTCTGTTTGAGTTAGTATCTATTCCTTGACAATCGGATGCTTTCTTGCAACTTAAAGTTTACTGAAACAGTAGAAGAATGGGTTTGTTTTGTTTGTCATTGGCAGCAGATTACTGATCAGCTAAGTCCTAATGGAAGTGCCAGAGACACTCTCTAGTTCCTGTCAAGTCTTCCTAACTTTTAGATGAATCTTACGTGGTCAGAATTATGTTTTCAGTAGTCATCTTTTTCCCTCGTCTGAACCATATATTGCTTAGTACGTTCACTGGAAGCATTCTCATGGATTCTCTCTCTCAAAACTTTTCACATTTTTCTTTACTATGTTGTCCTATAAATATTTTTTCCTAGTTTTTTTTTTTTTGATTGTTTTATCTAATTATTGAACTTGTTAATCGATGGAAGCAAGCTTGATGATCTTCCATAAAACTTGTAATTTTACTTATCCTGTGTGTACCCATGCAATTTATGACATTTCCATCTGGTTTGAGGCATTGGTTCGGTTGATTAATTAGAAGAGTAATGTTATTTGGTACTAACAGCGTTACAACACCGGTCTATGTGATACTAAGAATCATTAAATGAAAAGTACAATTAAATAAATCACATAGTTTTACATTTAATTGAACCCATCACATAATGTCACATAAACTATTGTTAGATAACATTATTCTAATTAGTAAGAGGGAGATGAAAATATCTGAACGTGTAACTTTTCCACTTCTTGTCTACAAGATTGATGAAGAACAGTCACCTGAGGATGATGAAGAACGGTCACACGAGTAAAATTTAAGACTTTTTATGGAACCCTTGTCAAGACTGCATCGTTGCTAGCATAGCTGAGGATAACTTATTACGAATTCGGCAGATGGGGTAGAACATCTAACCGTGATGAAGATGATCTATCTGGAGATGACTCAACTAAAGGTTCTTAATTCTTGCCTTTTCAATTTAGTATCTGTTTGTTTCCCGTTCTCTCCAGTTTTAGAAAACAATACTACCGTTGCAGGGCTCCACCTTGTCGAAATTGTTGACTTTCATCTTACATTATTCTTGAAATTGGTGCTCCAACGATCACAAAATTCATTTTCTACAACTAAAAAATGGACAGCAAACAAAGGCTTAGGCAGTAACTGAAAGAGGCTAAAAGATGATCACATCATTAGGTTGTTTCAATCTTAAAATATATTCTTACATCTGTATATCGGTATGGTGAGTTTTGATATAAACTAAACTCTTCATTTTTTTATTTTTTATTTTTTTACTTTGTGCAATATTTGCCTGCACAAATTCGCTTGTCTATTGTAGCTGTATTAGGTTGAGTTAAGTCGAGAATTTGCTTAAAATTATAGCTAAATTCTTCTAATTTTTGTAAAGACTCCATCCTAAGCCCTGTTTGACTTCCATTTATCAAAATTTATTTTTCTCCGAACTCATCTTTAGTAGTGTTAAACTGCGTCCCCTTAAAAGTGGCTTATGAACTAACCCAAAACTTGAGTAGGCCGGTCCACGGGCCGATAAGTAAAAATTCTAGGCCGGTTCGGTTTTTATGCATCGGCCCGTTTAATATTTTTTCAAAAATTAATTTGAAAAATTTAGAAGGTAAAGGATTGGGTCGTGCCAGTTCTGTAGTTGAGCAGACCTCACTGTTAATTTTTTGATTGCATTTAATGGAATTTACAATTTTTATCTTTCTTTTAGTTTTTAAATTTTAATCACATATTTTATCAATATTTATTAAAATTTGCTAAAAAAACTGATTTTTATGAAAATCAACCATGGCTAAATGTCAATAATGATGGCATTGTCAAGAAAGAAAAATGAACAAAAAATTGTCAACGATGGCGCAATCAAGGGGAGAAGGTGAGAAAATTAAAAGTTATTTTGGAAGAATGTATTCTGGAATAGTAGATTGATGGAGAATGTATCGTTGAAAAAGAAGGAAAATTTAATGATGTGATGAAAAATATTATTTTATTGAAGAATGTGTGATTGAAAATTAGCAGAAGAATGGAAATGAAAATTTTAATGTGTACCAAAAAGAGGTTAAAAGAGAAAATTTGTCGCAATTGTTCTATTTAATTTTTTGTTTATTTTAAGGTACTTTTTTATGGTATTGGACAGCGAAGATGATTTATCAAGTGCACGTTATTTAAAAAAAAAAAAAAAAAAAGATTTTGAATAGTGATTAAAAATATTCTTAATTAATTGTTATCAAAAAAGTTCGCGCTCTCCCACATTGAAAAAAGCGCACGTCATAATTAACCCATTTTGTCAGAGCGGCGCGTGTAATTCACCGTACATATATTCCCATATTCTCGCTTTGCAGCTTCCAGCCTTCCACCGTCTTGGTTTAGACTTGTCGAAGAAGCGCGTGAAATTGCCACCAGTAAGAAAGTGCCGTAGAATGACTCGACGAATAAGATAAGTTGGCAGCTAACTTTTCTCTTTCTTTTAAGGACTTGTTTGTTTGGACCAAAATCATTCCGATTTCGAAAAAATGGCAACTATGAGAACTAAGCTTAAATCATAAGCAGGAAAGGCTTTTAATTAATGGGGACAGACAAACAGAGCCTTAAATTAAAAATTCGTGGTCTCTGATAAAATTGGAAATCCCGCGCGAGCACTCATCTTCCATTGATATCTCCGCAACCATTTATCCATTCTTATTTACACATTTCAAGCAACAACTTTCTCTCTCTAAAATCACCTGTACAATCCAAGCAAAATCTTTTGGTATGAATTATGATATAAACATTTCTCTATATATTTTGATTTATTTTCATGGAATAAATTAATCAATTAGGGATCTTAGATGATTACGTCGCTGAAAAGCATATGCTTTGGTGCTTTAATAATTAATTAATCAGTTTTTTTTATGTTTCAGGCTCTGTATTATTCATTTAATTTTTTCTTTTCTATCATTTTTTTTTCTCTGCACAGGCTATTAATTTATAATGCTTTTGCATTTTAAGACATTAATTTATTCATTTACCTAACTGTCGCCTCGCGTGATTAGTGATCTGTCGCACGTTCTTTCGTGTTTTTGATGATTCTTATCAAGCTATCTCGAATCCGGACAGCATAAATATGTGTGTAATATCTAAATTTCTGGTAGAGTACATGTAAAGGTTGAATCTTGTTTGTTGGACATATATAGGCAGTTGGGGGTGCCATTTCTTTCAAATACTCCTATCCTAGGATCTAGATTTGCTTCGCTTGAACTGCAAGGTCTGTATTGTTCTTAATTTTGGATTAACTGAATTTTATTTTCTATAAGTGAATCCTCATTTTGAATGAGCTTTACAATTTACATATTCATTTAGATATCTGTTTAGGATTATTAGACGATACTTGGTAGTTGAACTTGGCAGTTTGAATTGTTAGTGTTGAAATGTAACTGTTCTAACTTCTAAGAGTGCCTTCTGGGAAGCATTACTATTTATACTTTTGTTTAGGGCTTTTTGGGTAAGTATTCATTAGAAGAATTTCTATGCGACACTTCAATACTTTCTTCACCAGTTAAGAAGTTCAATTAATGGCTGAATGTAATAATTTATCCATTCTGTTTGTTGCTGACTGCATCTTCAAGACATTGGTGGTCCCATTATAAATTATTGATATTGATCACTTGTTTTGGAGGGAGGGGTGGAGGAAAAATATGCCTAAGGATAGTTGCAATCGAGTGCATATCATCAGTGTATAAGCAGAATTTTGATCAAATAAGTACAGAAATATGTGAGCTGTTTGTCAACGTTCCTTCTTTCGTAGTGTTCTTGTATTTGGTTCGCTAAAGATGTCTTGATGTGTGAATATTTCTATTCCTGATCAACTGATGACCTATATTTGGTGGGGGTGGGGATGAATCATGTGGATTTGTGATGTTTTGAACAATGTCGTCGAGCTTTTATTTTATCCTTAAATTTAGCAAAATAATTCTGGTATTCACTTGATCCTCCCATTCATGGACTTTTCTTTTTGAGCATTTTCTTTGTCCCCAATTTTTAGTGCTTTATAACAGTTAGAAATAATAAAAACAACTATTTTATTATTTTATTTTCAATAAACTCAGTCACCTACGTAAATCATTATCATGAGAAGTCCTATGGGTTGAAATTTTGCAACCATATCAAGCTGACAGGCAATGTTGTTCTAGCCTTCTAGGTGAAGATAACAGATTGAAATTAATATTTTGCTTATCATTTTCTTCGCATAGAAGGGTTAGTGTTGCTTGCTTGCTTGCATTTCTCCGTTATGGAATGAATATCTCAGTGCCTATTTTGATTTTCCCTTCGCAAATTTTCAGTTTACTTTGCTCTTTCCCCTTAAGTTGACAATTAAGAATTGCTTTATCATGGTGATGTCCTACTCAAATTGGAGATATTTAAGTTTTCACTCTGGTGTGCAGATTTATTCAGGAAATGGCAAAGGGAACCAGGGGAAGACAAGAGATGGCTTCACGACAGTGCAGGTCAACCCCATACCCTCTGCCAGCTACCAATCAAACTGAGGTGACAGAACAAAAGAAGTGCTCCAAAATCTTCGATAAAAAAGACTGGGAAGATGCAACTTGTTCTGTATGTATGGAGTGTCCCCATAATGCTGTTCTTCTATTGTGTTCCTCCCATGACAAAGGATGCCGTCCTTACATGTGTGGGACCAGCTTCCGCTATTCCAACTGCCTTGACCAGTACAAGAAAGCCTACACAAAAGTAACTCCTTCAGACACCCGTCCACTAGGATATGATTCACTTGATAGTCAAGCCATGAGTCCATTATCTAACAGGAGTGTCGAGAATTGTGAGGTTATGGAACTTGCATGTCCCCTTTGTCGTGGCCAGGTGAAGGGATGGACTGTCTTTGAGCCTGCACGAGAACATCTCAATGCCATGAAGCGTAGCTGCGTGCAAGATAGCTGCTCATTTATTGGAACATATAAAGAATTGCGGAAACATGTGAGGGTAGAGCACGCTTCCGCTAAGCCACGTGAGGTGGATCCCATTCTAGAACAGAAGTGGAGAAGGTTGGAGCGTGAGAGAGAGACACAAGATGTCATGAGCACAATAAGGTCATCAGTGCCAGGGGCAGTGTTCTTTGGCGACTATGTGATTGAAGGACGTCATTATGGGTTTAATTCAAGCGAAGAGGAGCATTACCATGCAGATGGCATGGAGCAGGACGAGGGCTCCGAAGATTTAATGCGCGTCTTTCTTTTCTTCCAGGCATTTGGTTCTGCAGGTAGCAGATCACGTGAGAGAGATTCCGACCACACATTAGATAGAGGTGCTTCTGATTACTTTGATCAAGATGATGATGATTTTAGTGTAGATGACGCCAACTCTAACACGTCACTGACTGGCCGTCTACGTCGTCGAGGTAGAGTCCTTTCGGGAAGAAATCGTAGAGAGGCAAATGGAAACTGAAGTCGATTTAAATGGGGTTAGAGAACGAAATAAAATGTAAAAGTGTAGATTCTATTCTAGGTCCTAGTCCGCGGGTAGAAAAGTGTTACATTTGTACCTTTACATTTCCATGCTTATTTACTTCTTATATTCCATACTTCATTGTCGGATGGCTCAAGAATATGGAGGATCCGATAAACACTTGTTCATATAACTATTAGTCTGCAATTTCCTGATTCATTTGTCTCGTGTTGTAAACTATTGAAATTCTTTGTATATTTGCTAATGAAAATGCAAGTTCTATTTCATCTGGGTTGCATTTATTTCTGGGAACAGTCGGCATTGTTTTACTACGAAATATGAATTTGTTTCTTTTCTATTTGATTATGGAAAACTGCAGGAAAGTTAGAGCATTTAAAGATAATTTTCTGATATAATCAGATTCGAGAGATTTAATTCTCTAATTGCTCTCTCCTTTTTCCAGGTCCAAAGAGTGACTATGATTAATTGCACCCGAAGAATGAACTTTGAACTTGTAAGAACTTCATCGACGCGATCGCATTTCCTTTATAAATATCGTAATTTTAATGGATAATTTTCAACTCAAAATGTGATTCCATGTCTTTTCCTGGTAAAGAAACAGAAAAGTGGGACGAAAGTGTATCCGAGAATGAAAAAAATCGCAAATTAGTTATCTTTTAAGCTTAATCGATTTTGTTCGTTAGAAACAAACATATAATCACACGCTTATAGGATCCTTCGATTTTGAAAGACATTCCATCTAGCCCGTTTGGTACATATTTTAAAAATTCATTTTTAATAATTTGAATGTGAATCCATAATTTTTCATGTTTTTTAAATACGCATCCTCCAAAAAATCACTTTTCACAATATTTCTTATCAAAAGATTTTCATCAGACAAGACCTTACTTTCTTCATTTTATTTTATTTTATTTTATGATCAGCTTTTCATTAATTTATGCTACAATATGATTTTGACTTTTGTAATTTTTATGATCCTAGGTTTTTTATTAGATTGTTGTCTTTCAAATTGTTTAAAACTCAGTCATTTGAGTGAATATTCTGATTTTCTCCGGTGCGTATGTTACCTATTTATATGGCCCATGTTTGGCATAGTGAAAATCAAATTTTAAACATACGTTTATAAAAGTCGAAGAATAAAAAGTGATAAAAATTGTAAATCCTATTAACAACGTGTAGTTGAAAATAAATTTGAGAAAAAATAAGAGCCAAATATAGACATAATATTCTTAAAGTAAATATTAAGCCCTTGTTTGGCCTCAAATTTCTAAAATTCTTTAGTTTTTCTCAAATTCATTTTCAATTATATATTTCATAACTCGTAACTTTTATTAATTTTTTAACCATATATTTCAATAACTTTTTTGAGTAATATTATTCGTAATCGCTCACTACAACAGTTGTCTCACGTGGCGGCATATGCATGACGTGATTATTTGATGCATTAATGTCGTAGTTTTTGATTGACTCATGCATCAAATAACCACCTGCCCTGTGTATTACATAGGGAATACACCAAGCAGATGCTAACAGTTGTTCGGTTTATGATGTACCTGTCTTCTGTCTGCATCATATTTTCAAAACAGCCAAATGGTTACAAGGCAATTGAAAATGAATATTGTACATAGATGCGTCCAATGGCATTCCTTGAACTTCAGATAGGTTAAACAAATGAATGCCTCTTTTTCAAAACAGCCAAATGGTTACAAGGCAATTGAAAATGAATATTGTACATAGAAGTGTCCAGTGGCATTCCTTGAACTTCAGATAGGTTAAACAAATGAATGCCTGTTTTTGTTACTACAGTACCATTGAGTATTGTGCAGTCCACATTACTCAACAAGCTAACTTGTGAAATAACAGTCCATGTACTGTTGGTTCTTCAATTAGTTAAAATCAGTGTAAAAATGCTTAACTAGAAAACAGGGGAGTGGCACAAGCTACTATTACTAGCAAGGCTTCTAACACAACGCAAAACGTAGATTGCTCTCTAAGTTCAGTTCGTCCATTCAATAAATCAAACCACAAACATGAACTGCCCCGTGTGCCTACCTTCATGAAAGTGATGATGTCAATTCAGCTTTCTTATCTTCCAATAGCTTCAACTCATTGCGCCAACCTTCTAATTTGGCTACCTTCTCTAATTGTTCCGGCTGCACATCTTTCTCTACTGTTTTCTGCTGCTGAGCTTCAGTAAGTCGAATCTATATAAAAAACGCAGGATTTGTAAATCAGAATTTGAACATTTCCAAATTCAACTGTTGATACCAAGAAGCAAAAAGCAATACAACTTGTTTGCACACAATTGTGGGGCCACAATAATCTGGTTGAATTTACTAATGCAAAGTGCTGTGAAATCGCTGCAACATTCATATTCACCATGGATACTATAAACTACCTGCACAAACTGAGAGAGCCCTGAAGTAGTTGAAAACGGGGTCTAGTGTAAATTGTACATCATCTTATTGTCTTTCATCTCTTTATTCAAACTATAGTCTTTCTAATCTACAATTTGACAATAAAAAAAATATGATCGCAGATATGCATCAAAGTGCTTAAAGCAATTCCACCAACACTCAGAAAAAGAGCTTATATGACAATTCGAAAATAAATATAAAATAGGATGACAAACAAATTTATTTGCAGAAGCATAAACACTAGTTAGCTTAACTGGCACAGAAGCTTATAATCAAAAATAAACTGCAGATAGATGTGATAATTTATCTTTGGCAAGTGATTTAATTTGGAGATGAGTACTACTGCTACATGTTCCAAATGAACAAAATCATAACTCATGGTATATATGTTGCACATAATAATGCAGCAGAGTGAGGTCTTTCAACATCCTAATACTCGTGCATACTACAACTACAACTACAACATATATTTACCTTCTTTTTCAGTGCTCGAATTTTTTTATCAATATCTTGAACCTGATCCTCTGGTGCAGAACACACTGTTGAATTTGAAGGTGGTATGACCATACGAGTACTTGCACTAAGGGAGAGTTCATTCATCTTAGATGCAACTGACTCCACATTTTCTGGCACGTCATTTGAATCTTCAGCAGGTAACATTTCATTGTTCTCCAAATTTTTATCCTTGTCAAAAGCAGCCTGTCACAAATCATGTTTACCAGAACCTACTTAGACACGTGTGTAAAGAAAGATTTTATCAGCATTCAAAATCCAGCACGAGGTGCTCCACATACAAGACACGGGGGGTCTCAGGCTCTTGGAACACAGATAAAAATATATCAGCGTGGAGTATAGATATAAATATCATGAAAACGGCAGTAATATAATTCAAGTATCTGTCAATAGGTCTCGTGGCCGAATCTTGATCCAATTTGTTTTCCAATGTAAAACTGACTGATTATGTTACAGTTGCATATACATTTAACATGGGAATTGGGATGAGATACATTTACATCTTCTAAGCTGAGAAGGTTTGTCATTGCTGCAATTGGCCACTTGATCTTTTGCCAATCACAGATTGATTGTCAATGAAAGAAGAATCAAGGTAGCATTTCAAAACAGTACTTGGACCTGGGTAGTACCTGTTATCCCATTAAACTTCAATTTGATTTCTTATCTCCAGGCATCAGAGAAAATTTAAATGAATCGATGAGGTTTATATACTGCATCTTGCATTGACATTTGAAAAAGTACAAAATGTTCCACCTCGTCTTTTAGAAAGCATTTTAATACCAATTACAATATTCTGAACTATTGGAATCCATTGCCATAGAGTAACCTGCTTGTTTTGAAGATCTTAGATTTGTCAATCAAGTTATGAACACGAAAGTTTGTGGTTTTACCAGGTCCGTTTATGATTTCATTTTCATTTGTTTCTCTATAGGAATTTAAAAAATAAAAATAAAAAGAAAAAAAAGAAAAAAAGGAGGTTTTTCAGATATCATTTTTACTGTTTATCTTGGGTACCAAACAAGTTTGGGATTTCATCTTTGATTTTGCCTTCCTTTTCCCTAGCATTCTACTTACCTTCAATGTAATCACAATATTTTAGTCTGTTATGAAGGGGGAAAAATTGCTTTATTGAAAATAGTGCAACAAGGTTAAGGGATTGAAACCTATTAACAATCGTTGCAGTGGGAATAATGTAAATTGTACATAAGCACATAATGATTTATGTACAGATGAGGAGTTAAAAAGAGAGTGGAGAAGTTTTTTTTTTTTGGTTAAAGAAATTATTTTCCAATCATATCTCACCACATCATGTGTATGTAAATCATTATATAAACTTATTATGTACATGTATCTCAATCAGTAGCTGTGATACATCCAAGCACAAAAAGCATCAGTAAATTAAGAGCAACTGAGCAAAAATTAATTGTCTTAATAGACTAAAAATATATGGGCGACAACAAGATTCAAATAACCTCCATTTATTTCTACAGTATATAATGGACAAAAAGCACAATGACAACCCCTCAAAATAAGCATCTATAAGCACCTATTACCATTCAATCATGTGACTCATAAATTTTGTCCCTCCAATCCATTAGAAAGCTAGTATCAGACAACAAGACAAGATTCAAAACAACATAAAATTAGACAAGATAAGTTCATAGGCTTCATGGCTTCGTTTTGTTTTTGAACAGATAGATTTTCAAATCCATTCAATGAAACTTTAAATTGGCAGATTTGAATCAAAGCCAATACAGATTCATCAGTCTGGAAACACCTCATTCAAACGCGATTAATTCAAAGCTTCTTCGCCAATTCATTTTGTTTCATTAACCAATCACATGTACTTAGTTAAAATATTGGTGCATCAACTTCCAACTTTACCCCATTTTATAGATAATTATACTCATGCTGTAACACTGGTTTAATTTATTCAGGACTCGCCCATGTTCTTCCAATTCTATATTAAATGGATTATAAACAATGCATTCTTTAGAGAATAACACTACAAGAAGCTTATTAAGCTATCAGTATTACAACTACACGAAGCTCAACTTCACGATTGACAGCCCAGAAAAAACAACGTCTAATAAAAATATTATTCAACACGGAAAATTGAGAAAACGAAAAAATTAAATTAAATAAATGATTACCTGTTGACGCTTGTCTTTCTTTCTCTCATTCCTTTTAGCCGATTTGGACTTAGGTTTGGCCTCCACCACAGCTGGATCATACCCCGGCGGCACGTCCTGCGTGGCCTCCATTTCCTTCCTCCACTGTCACCACTCCCATCAATATACACACATCTATCATTAATTGTCATAAACAAGTACGTAAGTCACTTACAAGAGCGCCTCTGGATTGATAAATGGCGACTTCGTCTTGAGGCGTATAACCCGCCCGAATTCGTACGGGCTTGCGGAGGGAACCGTCGGGTCTTCGGGTGGGGGCGAGGATTCTTTCCCCTTCTTTTAGGGTTTTGCCGAGTTCAGCTGTGAATTGACTCACTTCCTCTTCTCCTCCTCTTCCATTTCTGCTTGTGGCCATTGCTATATGGGATTGATTGTGTGTCCAAAATCTTAAATCCTTGATGCAGGAGAATTTAGTATTCGATTAGTAAATTAATCAGTGAGTGGTCATTAAAAAGGACAACGGTTTTATAGCGAGGATTTGTGAGCTACAAGAATGTACTTACTTCGATTGGTTTTAAGGCTTTATACACAGTATATTCAAATGGAAGTTCATTCATTTGATTTTGTTTCAAATTTATCCGCCTGTTTGGAAGGCTCAAAATCTAATTAAAATTGAAAATATACCCGTTATTGATTCGTTTAATAAAAGTCGATAATAATAACTAATTTTTCAATTTTAGCCCCTGTTTGGACCACATTCTTTTTTTCATTCTCATTTTTCTACTCATTTTCAACTACATTCTCCAATAAAATAATA
>CAIGRO010211420.1:2231-16926 GCA_903798355.1 Fraxinus baroniana | reverse complement strand
CGACGGTTTCTTCAGACAGTTTGCTTATTTTGATTTCCCGAACATACTATTATTTTTGTTTTCGTGTTTCAGGTTATGCAGGAAAAGTTGAACGATTTTTCCATTGGTAGGTTTGACGATCACAACTGCAATACATTTACTGAATTACTTTAAGCCAAAATCGTGGTCCTAAAGCAATAAATTCATATCTCTTGTAAGTTACAGACTCAGATATGTCCGTTCTGATAAATTGGTTTATCCCGTTTAAATTTCAGCATTAGCGCGTCACCGTGTAGGGGTGACATTAGAATTGGGGTTACCGTGAAAAGATAATCATTGCTTGTGTTAGAAATTTAGGAATTAATTACTTTTTTTGAAGTGTTGAGTTTGAATGCAAGTTGGTAATTGCGTTTATGCTATAACTGTTGTTTAGTTACTGTGTGAGACTGTATTGTGTGAAAATTTGAATTTTTTGTTTATATATCTTCGAGTTGCACTGATTATCCTATTAAAACACCTGGACTTGACCCGTTCGAACATTCCCTTGATCTAAGATCGTGAATCTTACTAAATCCTGGAAATCTAGAACGGTGTACATTGTTGCCTTAGAATTACTTTGTGTGGCTTATTTGTGCAATTTTGGTTGTTCTAGTTTTCAAAAGTCTTTACATTTCGAAATTGAAATTTTCAATGGGAAATGAGATTTTTTTTTTCAATTTGGTAACAAAAGATGAAGGGTGTTTTGGTTCAACAAAAAGTTTCAAAAGCCATAGATGGCAAATTTCCTGCAGATTTGACAGAAGTACAAAAAGAAGAATATGATGAATTTCCTTACACTTCAATTATTTTACACCTATCGACACCGTTTTGAGAAATTTTGGAAAACTTGATTCTACTAAGAAACTTTGGCAAAAGTTTGAGGACTTATATTTGCTGAAATCTGCTCCTGATAAGTTGTATTTGCTTGAAAAAAAAATTTAACTTTAAAATGGATCATTCAAATGATCTTGATGACAATCTGAATATTTTTAACAAGCTTGTTCAAGATATTTTTAATTGTGGAGAAAATGTTTCTGAAACGTATAAAGCTATTATTTTGTTTAATTCCATGCTTGATTCATATAGAGAGGTTAAGAATGCAATTAAGTATAGTAGAGACACTTTAACACCCGAAATTGTCATAGATTCCTTTAGAAGTAAGGAAATGGAGATTAAGGCTGAAAAAGAAGATAAGGGAAATGGTGAGTTGCATATGATGAGGAGTAGAATGAAACTTAAGTAAATGAATTTAGGTAGAGTTCGTGACAGTAGTGATTCGAGTAGTGACTCGAGTGATGATGGTGGTAAGAAGAAGAGCAAGAAATGGGACAAGTCTGGTGGTAGACGGTGTTATAGTTGTAGTAAGTCTGGACACTTCATTAGGGACTGTCCCAAGAGAAGGGATAAGNCGAGTGATGATGGTGGTAAAAAGAAGAGCAAGATATGGGACAAATATAGTGGTAGACGGTGTTACAGTTGTTGTAAGACTGGACACTTTATTATGGACCGTCCTAAGAACAAAAATGATAAACAGAATGGTAGGATGATAGGCTAGGTGAATTTGGCTATAGGGTCGAATGATGACCCTAGTGAGCCTTATTGAGTGTAACTCTAGTTACTGCATTTGCATCCGTGTGTAATCCCTTTTTGCATTTGTATGATTTCTTAATTCGGTTGCATGATTATATGTACATCTCAATGTGTTTAATATGTGCATTGGCATGATCTTATAACTTTGTGTAATTGTTTGTATGCATAGTGGGTTATGATGCATTAGCAGTGTGTTGTATGTCTTTTGGTAATGTGGAGTATAGATGCCTAGGGGTACATTGGTGGTTTGTACCGTGGGGTGTGGAGTGTGGCATTTGGATCACGAATGGAGATGTGATCAAATGTTTAATCATTTATCTGTGAAGAGACCCTGATCAGGTGGAGTGCGACATATGCACTTCTATCACTTTTGTTAGGTGGAGACCCATTATCCACGTAGATTGGGAGAAGTGATGTGGTGATAGAATATTATCCCAAAGACTTAGGATCTATTGGTGTTAATTTGTTATTCTGTGTGAATATGTTTGAAAAGATCTATGTGTTATCCTATATGATATCTCCATCGCATGTTTATTTGCTTTTAATTGATTGCTGTGATTATCTGCTTCTATTTGGGTGTTCTTGATCTCAGCCTTGGTGAGTACATGGAGCAGGTATGGTATGTTTTTCAAGTACAAAACACGAGGTAAGGTTTGTGATACCAATTTTATTGGTTACCTTGATTATACAAGTATAAACTTGGTGTTTTGGTTGCTTGCAGATTTATTGGGAATCAAAGTGAAGA
The DNA here is from genome assembly GCA_903798355.1 of Fraxinus baroniana. Classification (NCBI taxonomy): domain Eukaryota; kingdom Viridiplantae; phylum Streptophyta; class Magnoliopsida; order Lamiales; family Oleaceae; genus Fraxinus; species Fraxinus baroniana. The sequence goes on along the minus strand of CAIGRO010211420.1, from coordinate 14,573 downwards.
TTTGTTAGATTTTGATACCCAATAAATTCGGGCGATGATGTTAAACCGGTTAATTGGATTATACTTCATAGGTATAGTCTGATGAGTGGAGTGAAATATCAACACTATGATTATTTAGACCGATCCTATAACCTAGGACTATTTGAAGCAGCCTAATTAAATTAGTGTTGCTCATACCCAAACTCAAACTCTTGGACGGCTTGTTGGTTGATAAACCATTTGTTTTTTTTTTTTTTTACCTTTTGGGCCTTACCATTACTTAACCTAAAACCCCATACCCACCCCTTTTATACTTGGTGCCCGTTACTGTTGCATTTTAGTGTGAAACGTTGGGGGCAGCCGTCTTTAGAGAGAAAAAACATATTTCCTTTTGCTTGGCTTTGTGCCCTCTTGGTGATCCCCTTAGCCTTGGTGGCTGATTCTTGAGGCTACCATATTCTTCACACCCAGCCCTTTGTGGGCACACGTCACACCGTGCTCTTTGTGAGCAAGAACCGAAGCAACCGAGTTAGGGGCGTGGTGTTTGTGGTTTTGGTTGGTTGGTTGGTGGTGTCGATTTGGTTGACTGAGATCGGAGAAAAGTTTGATTGGAGTTCAAATAATCAACAGAGTAAATTAGATGAAAGTAGTTGGAGGAAAGAAGAAGTAAACCATGTTTTAAAAGGAAAATTAGTATTATAATGTGATTGTGGTTCTTTAATCTTTACAGGTAGGGTTATATGTGCAATAAAAGTGGGTTGGAGACAGGTGCCATAATTTATATTTTCGCCATCCGATAGCAATTACGATAATTTCTGCAGAGCGTTGACTATTTGTGTTCGATTATTCATCTAATTATTATTTTTAATTAAGACGTTAAAAGCTTTTAAGAATGGAGAAAGAAGAATGTTAGCATGTTTGGCAAATTAGTACTTAACTTATAAGTCAAGATCTTTATCACACATTTGTGTGGAGTCCATCACTACCAAAGCAAGTCGTACTTTACTTATTTCTTAGGGTTTTCCTTTGTGTACAAAGAAGGGGTTCAGAAACCCTACAGAGTTTGTGTGTACTCTACAGGAATTATCTATACACAGAGAAAAATCATATTTCTTATATCATGTACGGCTTACTCTCCTTACATTTTTAACCACGTATATGTGTAGGTCATGGCTCATTTGCCAAACATGCCCTTAAACCTAATGTGATCCAATTCACGAAACTTGATGTCCAAAATCTATGTAATCCCTCTCATATTTGTATTTACTCACTTGAGATTATAAATATCCGTGCCAACGAAGAGACAAGAAGAATGCTAGAAGGAATGGCGAGGTGCACACGCGACATTCAGCGAACTTCACTACTCATATTGTTATTTTTGTTGTCATTTTTAAGCGAAACCAGCAATGCAACCTCTATTGAAAAAGATCGCTACAACAAGTGTGTGGATTATTACCTTAAGAAAGGAACTTCGAGAGCCGCAATTGAAGCCATATGCATACCTAAATGCTTAGAACCCTACTCTTCTGATTGCGAAATGAATTGCGTTCGCGATCAATGCGCCCAATTCGACTATGGTAATTAAAATTCTTTCTTTTGTCAATAGTTTATATGCATATGATATATGTGATTTATATAAATTTTTTTTTTTTTTTTTTTTATTACGCCGCGACCTTAATACCTCATGTCCATGTGATAGAAATACTTTTTTTTAGCCTATATTTGGTACAGATTCTTTAAAATTCATCTCCACTCACTAATTCTTTCAATAAAATAACTTTGCACGTTGACCCATAATTTTTTTCTACTTTTTAATTATTTATTCTCCAAAAAATTATTTTTCACAAAATCTATTCGAAAAAAATCTACATCAAATGTGCATAAAAAATACTTAATTCTATATTAAATTATAGAACAAGTAATATATTTCTAAATTTATGATTTAAAAAAGTAGGTTATTTATTGATACTAAAATAAATAAATGGAAGTGGGACCTATAACGTGACTTTAGTCGACGAAAGAAACAATTCATTAATTTCACCACAAGTGATTAGGAATTGAAGAAAAAGAAAATGTGAACTCTACATTTCATTTCATTCCTTCATGCTCTATGTTGTCATGAATTGTATGAAATAGTTTTTTGAATCACTAATTAAGTTTATGTTAAGATCGATTGAAATTTAAGCTAGCTAGATTTGAGTTGAAATGTCAATAGACCCTATTACGTTATATATTAAAGTATACCGATCAATTCTGATCTATTTTCTATTATTTATTAAAAGTGATTCAAAATTAAAAACTTAAAATAAAATATCGACTCATGTTCTAAGTTAGCCACCCCAATTCTCTGATAAGACGGGGTACGACGGTGTGCTTAGACGAGCCATTTTACCATCCTAGATTTGAGTTCTAACTTTTCCCTAAGTAAATATTTGAGGGTGATTCTTGCTTGGTAAAATTCACGTTCTAATAATGCTGCAGATTTGGAGAAAATGGCAACTTGTGTGAAGAATTGTGAATGTGACTTCCATGGTGTAGGGGCCCCTGCACCAAATCCATGAAGAGGAGGTGAGGTGGAGGGAAAGGAAACCCTAAATTCTCCATAATTATCCTTTTTTATCTGATGTAACAAAGAATGGTCTTAATTAGGGGGCCTAAAATTTGTATTAGTGGCTAATTAATTGCAAAAATAAAAGATCTCCAAAATGTTTGTAGACAAAAAGATTGGGTAAAATTTTATGACTAAACAAGGACAATGATTTCAAATGTTAATCGACAAATATATTAATATCATATTTTTATGTTTGGAAGGTGACAATGTTATAGAGAAATTTCATACTATTAAATTTATTTTTCACTTGTTTGAAATATGTTATTTTTATGTCGTTAAAACAATATTGTTCAAAACCAAATCAAACTGAAAAAATAAATAAAAATGATTTGATATGATTTAGTTTTCTTTGAAACTTTTTCAAACTGTATTAAATGGTTAAGTTCAAAAATAGTTCTAAAATTGTCAATATCGAATCGTTTTCACCCCTACTTTTAAGTACCTATAAGTTGCGAATACTGCAGAATGTGTGGATAATAAGTTGTAAGTATTGAAAAGTGTATAGATAACCTGCATATATTTAAATTTAAGCTTTACCAAACCCTTTTCTTTTTGTATTTTAACATGTCTAGAAAAAAATTAACATAATTAGACTACAATTACCCCCAACAGGCCAACACCACACAAAAATATGTATGAAAGAAAGGCATTCCACCACCTCATTCTTTACAAATTGGTCAAGACAACATAAGACTTTTTTCTCCTAGACATTCCCTTGTTTCATGTGGTCTGGAGAGGCCATCCTCTCCTTCCTCATTCTGCTAGGTATCATCTCCTTCCGGTTGATACCAGCCTTTCCCTCGGCGACGAGCGGACGTTCCTTTCTCCGTCATCCGCCACCATAAAGCGTATCTACATTGGCCGCGCGCCGCCCAATATGGCTATCTTGAAACCTTTCCAACTTTTAGAAATAAATATCATTTCTGCCCAAGATTTGGAGCATGTGTCAAGGAAAATGAAAACATATGCCAAAGCATGGGTGCATTCGGATCGAAAACTTTCTTCGAGCGTCGACGCCAAAGGCCATGTCAATCCTACATGGAATGACAAATTTGTGTTTCGGGTTGATGAAGAATTTCTTCGACGGGATACATCTGCGGTTATGATTGAAATTTATGCGGTGAATTGGTTCCGGGATACCCTTGTTGGCACCGTCCGCGTCCTCGTCGGAAACCTCATTCCGCCGCCACCTTTGCGGCAGCACCACAACCGCCACCATTTTGGAATGCGGTTTGTAGCACTTCAGGTATTGTTATCCGATCATTCTTGTTTCTTCTGAATCTTGTTGGCATTCGAAACATATACATTTTTTCTTTCGTACATATCAATTTTATTTGATGGCATGAATTTGAATGCTGATAAAACATAATCATGAATCATGACCATATCGATAGACATTCGTTAATGTTATTAAATTGTGTGGAGCCTAGTCACACCACCATAAACTTATTCATCGTTGGTCTAATTGTATTGTTGGGTATTTCAAATTAGGTCGCTTTAATTTTTATTTTTTTTTTCAAAAATAAAACATCTATGGAGGTGGATTATACATATTATGTGGAAAGAAATTAAAAATACAAATTTATAAGGAGATATACCAGCATGGTTAGGCGTGAAGGTGAATGTTCAAACTTTACGAGCCTAAGCCAACTTAGGCGAGGTTTAGGTGTGCAAAAACATTTTATTATTTTAACATTATTTTAAATTTTTAATCATTCTAAAAATCATTAAATAATTTAATAATACATATCAAATATCTAGAATTATAAAATATTTTATTTTTTAAAAAATTCCTACTATTAGTCAATTATACAATTTTCAAAGTTTCGAAATTTTAAAATTAGAATATTTTTCATAGTTTCATTTTTCGATTAGACATATCATACTTAATAGATTTATAGGAACTTTATACATGCTTTTGAAATTTGTAACAAAATACGATCCTCAAGATCATAATTACATAATGTAGATAGCACCATAGTTTAAATATTATTTAACTATTTAGATAAAATCATTTTTAACTTTTGTACAAATAAAATCTTTTAAAAACTTAAAACTAAAGTCAAATGAAATGTTTGTTTTTTTTTAAAAAATAATAATAAGCTAAAGTCAAATAAAAGACTTTAAAAAAAATAATAATAATAAAGAGCGCATGGGAAGACAAGAAATGAAGAAAAAAATTCAACCATTATGGAATTGAAAAAATAAAAATAAAAAAAGGTCTAATCGCAAAGCGAGGCAACTTGCTCGTTTCGAGCCTAGGCGTTGCTTAAACGAGCTTTTTAGAACATTGATACAACACAATCACTAAATAAATTTACGAGTTTAAAATAAATTGTTGAAAATAAATTAGCATCCACTATATTTAGTGTCTGCTCATCATACTTTAAGTACTTTGTTAACTCTTCATAATTATCATTATTGTCATCTATAGAGTATTCTATACTGAATCAAGAAAATATCATATCAAATGTCATTACCATGTTCATATGAATAAGGTTAGAGGTCCCCATTCGAGCCAATTTGGAGGCTTGGTTCCATATTATTTATATCTTCAATATCTCGACTTCTAACTTGATCTTCCTTTTGGACCTCTTTTGTTTCACTTATCTCATTGGTCGACCTAGTAACCAAATTTGCAATTTTATTTGATCGACTTAGGTGTCGATTTTTGATACTTACCCTTAGTAAAAACTTACGACGTCAAGAAATTTATATTACTCAGTAACACGTTACATGAGTTTGAGATCTGTCGTCCAATTTTTGATGTCTAACTTACTATCTATCTAATTAATTATTGACACATTATTAATATGTCATCTCAAAATTTACCCTCGTTAATTTTCACTAATAACCCACCAATAATTATTTGATGAATGGCAATTTGGACAATCAAAGTTGAACCGCAGATCAACTCCATGTTACATATATACAATGACGAATGCAGGTAGGGACCAGTAGATCCCAGGCCTTCACTGAAAATCAGAAAAATATAAATTTTATATGAATTTTTTTTTCTTTTCTTTTATTTTTAATATTATTATATTTTGTGTTTGAGAATTTGTTCGGTATTTTTTGGTGTTCATAATTGGATTTGAAAATAACAATCTTGCATGCATGTTTCAGGTTCGTCGTCCATCAGGGCGTCCACAGGGAATATTGAACATTGGCGTGGCCCTTCTCGACAGTTCCATGCGAAGCATGCCACTGTACAGACAACTCAGTGCTTCAGCAGTTGGAATTCGAGATCTAATGGAGGACCCAAATCTTCACAATTCAAACAACACTCAGCCTCCCAATTTGAAGCCCATTTTTCAGCGTTCGAAAAGTGAACGCAGCGAGCGCTTCACTTTTGATAGTTTTTCTATGGCTAACAGTTCATTAGTTGCTATCCCGGGACAGAAAGACAATGGGAGTTGCATTTTGAGTTTTTCAGAAATTGCGGATCCATTTGAAGGCACGAAGAAGAAGGGGAAAGCGAGTTCGGTTATCAATGGTGCGGAATTGGTAGGGAAAACTAGGCAGAAAGGGAAGAAAGGAAAGGCAAGCTCTGTTGTGAGTGATTCGATTTTTAGCAAACAATCTTCTGTTTATGTTAAGAATGTGAATCAAGATTTGACCACAAAAACCCAGAAAAATGAGGATGAAACTGAGAAAAACAGTGGCAAACGAAGCGAAGAACATAAGGTGATTGATAAGGTGCATGTGACAGATGGTAAGAAAATTGGGGATGAAAAACCTCCAATACCGAAACCCAATGGATATGGCTTTGGTCCAGCAAAAGGGTCAATGCCAAGTGGCAAGTTTGTGCCGTTCAAAGCTAGTTCAAATTTGTCCATCTCCGAAGTTGGGCCATCTCCGTCTGAGGTGGCGGCAGCGATGGCAGCCCGGGAAAGGAAATATCCTTTGGACGATTACGAAAGCTCGGTTTTGAGTGGTTGGAGCTTGGATGATAGTGTCGAAGGGCCAATGTCAAAGCTTGAGAGGTGGCGGAAGGAGCTGCCGCCGATTTACGACCGTGGCTTTTCGACGAGTAGCTTCTCATCGACCAGCCAACAACGTGTTCGACGGCGCAATGATAGAGGTGGAAATGGCTTATTCTCATGCTTCGGAGTCCTATGTGGATACGAGTGCCAGTGCGTTTGTGGGCAGCCTCCCGAAAGAAAGAGCAGCCACAACACTAGATACTACAGCCCATCACTTTAATACCTTTGAAGCAGATCATCTTAGTTGTTTTTCTTGATGAAGATGAATCTTTTGGCGAAGTGGATTGTATGGTCCTTGAGAAAAATGAAATCTTGTTTCAATTCACTACGTACAGTGGAGGATTGTCCATTGAAGCATTGAGGTGGTACAAGTTCAAGGATGAGTTCATGATGAGCCTATTCAATCTTCCATTAACTGGTTATCTATTTTTTTTTTCGTCATTTTCCTGTAATTATGTATCCGTTTAATTTTGTTTATCAAAGAAAAGTTCCAAAACAATTGTAATCAATCTACAATAAGTTCCTGAATTCTTTTCTTTTTTATGTTTTTCTTTTCATGATCTGATACCAAAATGTTGACTCATAATGTAGATATTTTTATGATCTCAATAAAAGTTTCATGTTGTGATTACTCTCATCTGTTTGTCTGATAAATAACTATTACACATTTTTTCTATTTCTAGTTTTTCTTAGTTTAAAATAGAGGGATGAAGTTTCTCTAGTTCAATGTCTCAATTGATAAGGAAACAGATCATTGCTGACTGAGAATTGAGATGATGAAGGGACGAGTGGGGGCTGCACAGTGGCTGGTGGAGACGTATGTGGCGTCTGGAAATTCCATAAAAAATCAGAATTTTCATCTGGCGTTTGGTACGTCCATGGTGTGGTGCCTACATTCCATAGCTTGGGTAGTTGGAGAGTTATGGTACGCAGAATTGCAAAAGCTGTGGGGTTGTTGAGACAAATATTCATGCCTTTCTGTGTGTTTGTGGCCAAGGCAATCCAAAAAGCCACAGCCTGGTGGGGAGTTTTTAAACACCTTAGCAAACTCAGTTGCTCTCCTTGGCCAAGAATTAAAGGGGGAGGCCAAACTGGTTGTGTGGATTGTCTGGATGATATGGGGTGAACGCAATCAGATGGTCCATAATGACAAGGCGCAGTGGGGCGTGCTCACGAGCTGTGTTATGAGTTTGTTCCTTCAATGGGTGTCTCCCAACTCACAGACAAGAAGGAACCCCCAGCTGCCTCCGGTTGCTGGGACATTAAAACTGAATACCAATGCAGGGGTGATTGTGGGCTCAGGCCGTGTGGGTGCTGGTGCTGTGATCTGAGATCGGCCAAATGCGGTAGGTTTAGAATTTCTGTTCTGCTGTAGTGCAAGTTTTGTCGTCTAATTTAAGTTCGCTTCATTAAGCACATTTTCTTTTTTGTAGCTTTGTTACATGATGTAAGTTGTGGTTCTTGTTGCTTTGTACCTAGGCTTGACAACATGATGGCCCATAGATTTTCTTCTATTGTTACGCATTCTCTGGATTGATTATATTCCGACGTTTATTTTCAGGATGTTCGTGGTTATTTGAATTAATGAGGTTTCTGTTTGTTGGGTAAAAAACAAAAAAAAGGAACACTATAATTTGGTTATTTGAATAGACTTGCATAGATCCATTATATTTTATCTTGATTCTAGCATAGCAGGGTTATCATACATCATCTCACATTTTATATACATGAAAAACTCGTCAACTTTGAAGTTCAATTGCAACATGCAACCGGGAAAACCATCTATGTGCCGACCAATGCAATTATGCCAAGTTTTCATCAACTTTATGATAATATACTAAAATTCTGATTTTGAGCTTAAACCAAACATGTGCCAAGTGATGTTACATGTCCTCTAAAAACTCCTTTCCTAGTATTTCTTTTAATTCATGCAAATACAATGCAAGTTAACAAGCAATGCATTATTTAAAACTTTGCCTCTCGATTTAAACTATCAATCATGCTATGCTATCCGGGAGGGCGTGACACCCTGCCAGGGAGGGCACCCTCCTTGAGAGCGCACTCACAATGTGGGGTGAGGGAGATTTTTTGACATTTTTATTCACGTGAGTCTCATTCGCATGTGAGTATGTCAATCAAGCAGGCAAATTTTTTCTGACAATTCAGCTTAATTCTTAAACTCTTATGAAGTACAAAGTTCTCTATTTGTACTGTATGATAACTATTGAATATTATGTGATCTTCAAGGATTGCTTTACAATTTATATTTGACGATATTCTCTCAAATGCAAATTGATATTTAAATGTCTAGTGGAATTATTTTAATCAACAATTATTACTCTATCTAGAGTGACAATGTTGTTGAGTATCAAGTCGTATCTTCTCCAGCTCCACCGGATTCAAACCCTCAAAAACTTCAAAATGCACCCACCACTACCGCTGACGTGACAAACCCACCGCCACCAACACCATCCATCTCCAGTTACAGATTTGTCTTCAGATTGATCTCAAAACCAAAAAAAATGTTTGTGAATTTGATAAATCCATTTGTGTGTTTTTCTAAGAGGATTTCACTTATAAATTTTCGTAAATGTGTAATGTTAAGATTTGAATTTAAGATATGTCTATTATAGTATTATCTAGAATCACTTCATTTAAAAGTTATATTGTTGAAACGAAGAAAAAATTATTTATATTTGTACCTTCAACAATATATGTTACACCCTAAGAAAACAATGGACTCACGATATTATATCGCATGTCAAGTCATCACCAGATGTCAAACGTCTCAAAAGGGTTTGATATCAAAGGCATAGATCAAGGAGTAGTGCTGCTCTACCAGACCTGTTGTGAGGAGAGAGGGGTGGGTTTTTTTACATTGGGAGGGCATGTGAGGCAAAAGGCTCTACCAGGCCTGGTAGAGGAGAATTCTCCTAGATCAAGAATGCAAGTTTTTGTGTAAAAAATAATCACTTAGAAGATACAGGAATAATATAAGACAAAGGTGACTAGAAAAAAGTCATGAGAAAGTTGAAGGTGAGGTCAAATCCTTGTCATGGACAATAGTAGTAAGCAGGGATGAAGGTAAGATGATAATTTCATGGAATTTCGGGTTTGTCTGTTTTTAGCGAATTGATAGTCCAATTTGATTGGAAAGGGGCCAATGATCACAACTCATTGTCAAGTCATCACCAGATGTCAAATGTCTCAAAATGGTTTGATATCGAAGGCATAGATCAAGAATGCAAGTTTTGTGTAAAAAATAATCACTTAGAAGATACAGGAATAACATAAGACAAAGGCGACTAGAAAAAAGTCATGAGAAAGTTGAAGGTGAGGTCAAGTCCTTGTCCTGGACAATAGTAGTAAGCAGGGACAGGCCGAGCAAACCATCACAATCTGGACGGATTTTGATCGGTCAACGTTGATCGGTCAGCTATCGTAAGAGAGATTTCGTTTATTAATATTTAATTACATAACATTAAAAGTAGCCCAATAAAGTTGTAAGATGTAATAATTGAATTATCCTCAACCACACTGGAGTGTAGACATAACAAATTTCATAATCTATGAAAGTGTTGACCGTAGTCAGCAATAAAATATTAAGAGCCCCCGTTTGATACCCATTTTTTTTTTTCTATTATNATGTAATAATTGAATTATCCTCAACCACACTGGAGTGTAGACATAACAAATTTAATAATTTATGAAAGTGTTGACCGTAGTCAGCAATAAAATATTAAGAGCCCCCGTTTGATACCCATTTTTTTTTTGCAAAAAGTGCATTTTGGAATAGGGATTTAACGGAAAATATGTTTTTAGAAATAAGGAAAAATTTTGAATTTGAATGTAGTATTATTTTATTGAAAAATGTGCGGTTGAAAGAACAAAGAAGAATGTATTTAAAAAAAAAAGAATCAAACAACCTCTAAAATTTAAATATAACAATTATTTTGTTCAAACTGAACACACATAATTTTGTTGTAAAAATCATCGATATTCATCAAATGTATTGTTGTCAAATTTTGTATAATTTAAAGGAGGAGCACGGGTTCGAATTTTTATAATTGTATTAAACCTGCTAAATTTAATGTCATATATATTAGTATGGTAAATTTAGTATCAAACTAAACAAGCATTACAATGGTCAAGCTCTTGATGTCCCAATGCGAGTTCACGATTTCGAATCTCATTTCCCCATCCTATTTTGGTAAAAATTAAATAATTAAAAATCTTTCACAACAAAAGTGGTGGGAAAGGGATTCGAACTTGAGACCTTCCATATGAATATACAAGCATTAACCAAGCTACAAGAAATCTTTGAAAACAAAAGAAATTACCAGGTATATATTCTACAAAAAGTTATTCATTGTGAACCAAAAAAAATTGTTGCCGGGGGTCACTGGGGCTCGCCGGGTGCTGGGTCCGTCACTGGTACTAAGATACATACAACATGATACCGACTTAATTCGGGATGACAATGGAAAGATCCTTGATATGATCCGGGATAGGCAATCACTTGGTCAGGTCACTGAGGAAGTTGAAATGTTAAATACCAAGTTACATGTTGGGCTTGGGAGCCAAGACGAAGTGGTTCACAATAATTCGAGCAAGTGTTTTGGAGATGAGGAAGAAGCCTATATGACCGCACAGGGAAAAAGGCATGCAGTCGCATGCCTATATGCATATCCAAAAGGCAAGCGTTCAACTTGATCTATGTGACCGCATAGTACATTCGGCTTGAGAAATTTTCCTTTTTCGCGAGTTCCCTTATTTCATTAAAGTTTTAATTTGGATGGATATTTTATGTAATCTTTTAGCATCAATTTCGTAGATTAGGGTTTTTATAGTTTCTTATAAATAATTCACATAGGAGGCATTGTAGAGAACAATTTTATTTTCATTTTTTTATGATTAATATGATAATTGAGGTTTTCCTATACATTGGTTCTTGATTGAACTTTCAAACTTATCAAATATTTTCAATATTTGTGGCGTTTAAAATCTTAGAACTTATCAAATGATTAGACGTCTTGGGTCAAGATTCTACCGTCTAAAACTTGAATTTGGGCTTTCGGGGCTTTTCGAACGTTAATTCCGTGATTTCCATGTGATCCGGGTTGCATCATTTGGTATAAGAGCTTGGGCTCAGATTCATGTTCTTTATCTTTTATCCCAATTTGATTCTTGTGTGTTTTTCATATCTTGAATCATCCATATCATTTTTTTTTTGTTTTCTTTTTCATAATAATAAAATATCTCCAAAAAAAATTGTTCTTTCTTCATTTGTGTTCCTGAGTAAGAAAACAAATTCCTTTTTACTCATCGATGTCTAAGTCATCATCTTGATCTTAGAATATATTTTTTTTCCTAAAATCTTGAAAATCTATATAAAGGGATGGATGGTGATTGAGGATCTATTTTCCAAACTCGATGTTTTGTGGGGAGTAAAATTTGTAGTTTGACTATTGATAAGGAATACATGTCGAATTTGGCTAGTATCACGATAGTTGAAAAATTGGGATTACCTTTACAACAGCACTATAGACTTTATAGGATGACTTGGTTGAAAGAGTGTTGGGAGGTAGATGTGACCAAACAGGTTCTATTGAATTTCATCATTGGGAGATATAGTGATGAAGTTTGGTGTGATGTAGTGCCATTAAAATCTTTTCATATCTTATTTGGGAGACTTTGGAGGCATGAGAGGAAGGCTATATATGATATGGGGAGGAACACGTATATGCTTTTTTTTTTTTTTTTTTT
>CAIGRO010211378.1:0-12090 GCA_903798355.1 Fraxinus baroniana | reverse complement strand
TTTTTGTATAAAAAACCTTAAATCTGATTTTCGGAATGATAACTTTAAAAAAATGGTTCTATGTACTTTTCTCTTTTTAAAATTGGACCTTGCAAATGTTTAAGAGTTGTGTAATTAACCGAAAAGAAAGAGAAAATTTCGTATACCAAATACATCATTTTATATATATTTAATATATTGTGTGATAGCCCCCAGGGTAAATCTCTCAGTGNCCTTGCAAATGTTTAAGAGTTGTGTAATTAACCGAAAAGAAAGAGAAAATTTCGTATACCAAATACATCATTTTATATATATTTAATATATTGTGTGATAGCCCCCAGGGTAAATCTCTCAGTGGCAAAGGGGAGTGCGGTTAGGACTCAGCGCAGTAGTGTGCAGAGTTCGATTCCCCGTAAGGTGGAATTGACTTTGTTGCAAGCGGGAGTTACCATAGGGTTAATAGCCCAGGCTTATCCATAAGCTCTCCACCCTGGCTCCTGGGAGACACATCCTGCGATTTACCTCCTCCACGATGGTCCAGAGCAGGGTCGGTGGGAGCCCTCAAGGTTGGGGTTCAACCTTTAATATATTGTGTGATATGTAAATTATAACTATATATACTTCCTTCTAAATTGAGATCCCAATTCATTTCTTGTAACTGAAATTTTGAATTATGCAAAAATTATGCTTGCATTCAATTTCTCTTTTCCAATCAAGAAGTAATTCATATTAAAGATGGGTAACATACACATTTTCATCGGATGCAGAACTCACCCACAAATTTCTCTTCTTTGTCAACTATCAATCATATTTCATCTTTTCAATCAACTTGGAAAGTAATCTCATCAATCAAAATTGAGAATTTGTGGGTTTCTGTATCTATTACAATTTTCAAGAAAACTGTGTATCATTACATATTTGGCTAATCTTGAATCATGTAATGCTACCACAACTCATTTTGTTAATTTTGAAACGAGATCTCAAATCTCAATAGAAGTAATGACGAATTGATTTATATGTTCAAGATGACTGATTGTATCACTATTTACTCTTGTTGGCATCTTGCTGGTAGAGGTTGAAACTTGCAATTAAGGTGTATTAGATTTACTATGTATCCATATAACATGTAGATACACAAATCCATAATATAATCATGAAGGTGTATTAGATTTACTATGTATCCATATAACATTACATTACGGTTTACGTTTTGGGGTGCAGGGTTGGGTACCAAAAAAGTGGAGGAAGAAAACAAAAATGAGTACTTACAAAAATATCCTTAAAATTAGAGATGTTTTGAAAAATTATATTAAAGGTTTTTAGGAAGTAAAAAGTAATGTGTAAGATGAAAAAGTGACACAATATCTCATGAGCCAAGCCGGGTCTTTGTGTCTGTGTGTGTATGTAATTGAATGGGGTAGGTTTTAGGACGTATAAATCTCGGTGATTAGAGGTTTAAATTTATGTGCATTAATCTAATTGGTTTCTTTTAAAGAGTAGTAAGCCTAGTTTTCCCAAAAAAAAAAAAAATCCAGCTCTGTCCCACAGACTGGGCTTCGGAAAAAATTGTGAGCCCACTTACTGGCGGACCAGGCTTTTACCTCATTTACACAAAGTCCATTATTTCTACATCGCCAATAAAAATCAAAACCACGTGAAATGAACCTAAACAAGAAAATCTCTTGCCTTTAGAATTTCAAAATTTCTCAAAATCGCTGCATAAAAAAGCGATACATTTCCAGCATTTTAACATGGATAATTCAAAAGTTCAGGAGGTGTGCTAAAATGTTGTTGATATATGCATAAATTCTGTTTGATTTACCGATATAAAATTTGGTTAGTTTGTAATTATTGTAAAAATGCAGATATTGGAGAAGCAACTATTGACTGTGGCGAAGGCTGTGGAAGACAAGATAGATGAGGAGATCTCGGCTATAGATCGGCTAGATTCTGACGATATGGAGGCGTTGAGGGAGCGACGATTGCAACAGATGAAAAAAATGGCGGAGAAACGGAGAAGCTGGATCGCCCTTGGCCACGGCGAATACTCAGAGATCCCAAACGAAAAAGAATTTTTCTCTGTTGTCAAAGCCAGTGAACGCGTTGTGTGCCATTTTTACCGTGAAAATTGGCCTTGCAAGGTAATTACATAGGCGTAATTCATATATTTATTTACGTCTGAGTTTGTGTGCTTTGTGTAGATTCGCATTTGTGATAATTAGTAAAAATGTCTAATTTTAAGCTTATGAACTATTGGTTGGTTATATTAGCTGTTTGTTCTCTCTTCTGATTAATTTGGTGGCTGTAGATTTAGTTCAATGGATTCTTAATCAGGTGGAGTTTGCATAGAGACTGTGTTATATTAAAGTTTATGCATAGTAAAGAAGATTAGGCTCCATTTTTATTAAAGATTTTTGTAATTAGGAATATTTTCTGTAGGGATAGAACAACACTAGTGTCCAATGAAGTTTCTGTTATTTCTTTTGCATTCTGATTTTAGGATTTCTTTTGCATTCTGATTTTAGGAAAAAAATCAATTTAGATTTTAGACTCTCGCTCTTGGCTGCTGAGAGCATTTTCTCTTTAAAACTTTTTTCCTGGTTGTGTGAAGGGTGGCAGTATGATCCATTGCTAAAGAGAGCTATTTCAATAAATACTTGTTGATGTAGTCATGGTGAGATTCTTAGATGTATGATTCCTTGTGAAGATCATAAGAGCATTTGTCTCGCGGCTTTTGTGCATATATATAGGCCAATATAAAATGCGAGGGGGTAAAAAGTGCTTCTTCTCATTGATCTGGAAGACAGTCTAGAAGTAGAGTTGAAGGCTGTAGATTAGTTTCTAAGATGTTTGACAGTTTGACAGTTAGGTTAATAGGAACTGAATAATGGAATTAAAGTTACATAAGAGCTAAAAACTTCTACTTCATGATTCATGTTGCAGCACCTTTGTGAATTTCATTTGATATACGTTCGGCTTAATTGTTTTGAGTTCGCATTTTCATTTCCTTCTATTTTTCCATCAATATTTATTGATGCACAAATCCTATTTAGTTGTTCGGTAGCTAGGTCTTCAAGCAACTGTTTAAATCTCCTTTCTTATCGAGATTTCTGATTTGAGAAAGACTTGATCTAAAACAAATTTATCTGTTATCAATTAATGTTGGGGATCAATGTTATGGTAACAATAAACATGAACAGTTTTTATTTTGTTCCTTCAAACCAAGCACTACATAGAAACTGAATGCTTTGCCTGTAAATGTCTGGGAAACTGAAATTTGCCCCAATTTCTTGGTAGAAGGTAATTCTGAGAAAGAAATAAATCAACATAGCTCCGATTTCAGGTCATGGACAAGCATCTGAGTATATTGGCAAAGCAACATATTGAGACGCGCTTTGTGAAAATCAATGCTGAGAAAAGTCTATACTTGGCTGAGAAGCTCAAAATTGTCGTTCTTCCTACTCTTGCCCTCATTAAAAATGCTAAAGTGGACGATTATGTGGTAAGTTGTGTGCAAATGGTTAGCTAAGTTATCTCTTGAATAAAGATTTTATCTTGTGAAGCTTTATCATTGCTGAGACCGTGCTAATGCAACTTAGGTTGGATTCGACGAGCTTGGTGGAAAAGATGATTTCAGCACTGAGGAACTCGAGGAGAGGTTAGCAAAATCCCAGGTTATTGTTTACGAGGGTGAATCATCACTCATTGCGTCCAAATCTAAAGGCAAAACCAAGAGTGTGCGTCAAAGCTCATACTCATCAGACTCTGAGTAGATGTAAAGGGTGTGATCTGTTGTAATGTTACTTTTGAGTCATGTGGTGGAAGTATTTGGCAACATTTTCTATGAGATATATTTATATTATATAGAATCTAGCGATCGACCTTGAATTTGAAGGGTTCGCCTGTCTGGATTCATTTTCTCATCCTTTCTCCCACCTCATCGAGTACACTTGCACATACTGGGCAAAAATTGAAAGAGAAAAAGTAACATAAATCGAAAATGTGAACTTTCTACCTCTATCTATTTAGGCTAACAAAACACCAGGGAGAGTCCATGTATTCATACTCAAATCGTTAACTAACACGTCCAACACAACTATACAGCCATACAAAATTTAAGCCAAACACAATTTCCTGGAATTTATTCACTCAAAAACATAGTTATTGTGTTCGATAACAGAAAAAATATGTATATACACATGTAACTGAGTACGATTACAGCAGTTGTCGGCGAACTTGTTCATTCTTCAAAAGTACCATTCTCTTCAACACAAGATAAAGACAGAAGTTCCATAAGCTCCAACCGATACTCTAGGCCTCTAAGGTAGTGTCCCAGCAACATGCACCTTCATCAAATAAAATGAAAAATGTGAATCCCAGAACATAGAAGCAACGATAATTTTGTTTGCACACTAGCAAAGTGCTAAAAGAATGTAGTGGACAGCTTTAATTCCAGATCTCCTTGGCCCCAGGTTGGTTATGAAGAGAAATCTGCAGCTATTAAACCCAGATAACGTCTAAAGGAGGAAAAAAGTAGTGATTCTCCAATGTGCACTCAATATCCAGGAAGGTATATGCACATGATTTTGAAGCTCCCAATTTCAGTACACTGCAAAATCTCAGTTTTAGGGTATTATTTCCTGAAAAAAAAAGGAAGTTCACTATATTGTCTACAGACAGAAATCAACTTCATTACCCTGGCCCAAAGTTGACCATAATGATGCAGTTTATAAGCCCATTCCTTGTGAAAACAAGGAATATGTAAAACCTAGCCAATCATTCTAACATACAGAAACAGGTAAAATATGGCTACGGATTCTAATGTCTCCTAATCCACACGAATATGGCCCCTTAAACTGAAGGTGTTCAAAATTCGGAGCCAAAGAATCCACCATATTAGATTTCATGATCCTTGCTGTTTGTTCAATAGAAGGGGGATAACCTAATATTTCTACATATTAGGAAAAATAATAATAATAAATGAACCACGCAATTGCCACAAAAAAAGAAAGAAAAACAGAACATTCCTTTTTATGACTTGAGCAAGTTAGTACGGAATGGATGAATATTTTATATCTAGACAAGCATACTCTGGACAAAGTAAGTAAATAGAGAGGAAATATCAACTAACCAAAACAGTAGGCGTGCCAGATAATCGCGTGTCAAAGAAATAAGGGGCTGGAATTGAAGGGAAGTGTTTTCAACAAGATCGATGCAATCTTCTTCTGTTTCAATAATTATGGTTCCTACAGCTGGATTGTCAGAGAGATCAGGTGCTTTTGAATGCATTTTAGGAGAAAGGGTAGCCAAGAGACCATGTACTACTGAATGTATGGTATCCTTCAACTGAGGAGATGACGGTTCTGAAAGCTCCACTACCTGTTCAATAGAAGTAGCAGTATCCATCACAAGAATGAAGAAAACAAAGGATGGACACCACTTAAAAGATAGCTGTCTTCCCTAACAGGAAAAAAAGAAATAATAATAAAAATAAAAAATTATGAAATATATGAATGCCTCGTGAGTCAGACGAAGTGCAGAAACATCCCAAAAGGCATGCAGATTTACTCTTGAAAGTAAAGCAGAAATTTTCCATAAGGTGTGCATCAGAGAAATGGAAGAAAAACTATAACTTGAAATTACAGATTTGAGTGATAAATATCCCCAGTTTAATACGTGACATTTTTTCACCTCCCTTTTGCAAGATACCAATTCAATGTGATGTAAGACAATCTTATTATAAATATGATAGAAGTAAGTTATTATTAGAGTAGGATTGTTGTTTCCCTTTAAATTAAGATTTTATTTCCTTTTAGGATTTCTTCTCTCTTTCAGAAACATTGTTTAGTTTCCTTATATTGGTAAGACTTTTCAATCATAGATTCATTATAATAAATTTATTCTCTTCAAATTTTCGAGTTTTTCATATTGTTTCAAGAATTTTAATTCTGCTTCCGCGCCACAATCCAATTAATCCTAGTTATGCAAGGAAGTGATGACAACTTGACGAGCATTACTTCGCAGATTTTTATGTAGGGAAGTTAGAAATAATAGTTTGCTCTACACCAAAGATAAACTAGACAAAATCCTGAACATGTAAACATGCAGCAGTATTTCACAATTTCCCATCCCAAAATGGACCCTCGTGAAGGAAGAAGGAAAGTTTAATCAGCAACAATTAGAGAAAATGTAATCTCCATTCAGTGGAGAGGTTTTTCAGACACTGAAAATGAAATCTAGCACAGAAAACACATTTTCTGTAAAATGTTGCTTGCATTGCAAACTGAAATTATTACAGCTACAGTCGTTTTCATTTGATCATCAGTGCACTAGTTTATAATATCATCCATAAAGATCACTCTCCTTACATGATCACTAGCACTTCCGCGTATATACATACCTTTTCTGGTTGCAAAGATCTTAAATAATCTAACAAGTCATTCTTTTCTTCCCCCACAAACTGTTGCATCTGAAGAGCTGCACTTTTCCGCTTAACTTCATGGAGCTCCTTAATTAGCCAGAATTAATAAACAACATTAGAATGTCATATAACATTTGTCTAAATAGGAGAGATAAATATTTGAAAATCAACAAGTGAAAAAAAAAAAACCCTCTATGAGCAGCAGAGTATACACATGCAAAACAATAAAAAGGAAAGGCCGCTCAAAAGAGAAACCTACTACCACTAATACAATGAGATCAACCAAAAGAACTAATCAATCCACAATTTATTTTTTGTGTCAACTCATACGATAATCTACCACCAAAATTATGGCATTACCATGATACTCCACACAACAATCAACTTCTGATGCAGGAACCAGGGTGCAAAAGGTGATAAACACCCAGTTTATGGAGCAGCTTCCATATTTCAGCATCTGACAAATTGAATACTGGTAATTGGTTTTAGTTCTTTTATTTTCAATGTAGATTAAAAGGGTAGTCTATTGGCCCCAGGTCCAAATTCATACTATCTCTTGGAAAAATAGTCATTTAGCTCATGTTTGGGTCACATTCTTTTTTTCATTCTCACTTTTCTACTAATTTTCAACCACACATTCTTCAATAAAATAATATTTTCCATCACATCAATAACTTTTCCTTCTTTTTCAACCACATATTTTCCATCACACCAACAAAAAAATGCATTCTTTTGGAAATAATGTGCATCAAACGGGGGCTTAGTAGTGACTCTAGAACAAGTGATATTTGTTTACTCCCGTACCACATTTGAATATTAAATGACCACTTTTAGATAAGGTGGTTAATTAAAAAAAATGTTGACAATGCAATAAAAACCCAAAACTAATGTGGGAAAAAAAAAATTAATATATAGATGAATAAAATACCGAAGTACATGAGTGCAAAATATACCTTTCTGACAGAAGATAAACGAGATTGCAATCTCCATATATATTCTTGAGCTTCAAGAGAAATTTCCCCGAGATCAGGAATCTGTGACGTAACTTCACTGGTAGTCTCTGATAGTGGCAAGTTGCCTTGTGTAAAAATCTTGCTCACGCCATCTTCATTGAGCAACAAACCTTCACCTTCAAGTTTAGAATCTTCAGCCTTTTGTTTATCAATATGTCCTTCATGGATTTCAAAATTTTTCTCAAGGCAAAGCCTAAATTCAGCATTCCGCAATGTATAACTGCAGTAGAATAGGATACCATAAAGTGATCTATTATGCACTAGCGAAAATTCGAAACATAGTTCATTAATGATTACAGAGTCAAGCCTGAACAGCTCATGATGTCTTCTAATTAATATTGCTCTTGGAAGAGATATTCAGACAAAATATTTTTCTAATGATTCCATATACCCACTAGGCATGATGAAATATTGGAGTAGAGAGTGAGCTTAGAAACAAAGAAGGGCCAAGTTTGATTTATAACTTTATCAGATGAACTGCAAAACCAATCATCTGAAAATAAAGGGTACATATACAAACATATAGTCTGAATGAAGAAGTTGCACACAAGAGAGAATGTTACTTGAAGTAACTCAGCCTCCATTTGGATAATTTTTAAAGGTCAAACTTCATTTTCAGCCACGCATTTCAATGCCCACCAATTTTTAACTGCACATACCATTTAAGAGCCTGTTTGGAGCCCATTTTGTCACGAATGAAAATGAATTAATGAACCATTGGGCACACTCCTCTAAACTATTGTGAGATGAAAGTCAAAAATGTCATTCCAGTTGGGACCCACTAACAGCTCTTTTTTTCTTAAAAACAGGGCCTAAATCATTTATCATTTATCCAAATGGAGGCTCGGAAGTAAACGTAGCAACTTGAGGGTTATAATAATGATTAAGCTAACAACTCAGGATAACAAATAAAGTTTCTCTAGCATAGAACTCTTGCATATGTATGAGATACTGCTAAAACCATTTATAAATGAACTTCTTGTCTAAGAGTACTTCAAATGTTAGAGAATCTAGAAACCACAGACAAGAAGGTTCTCTTAAATAATTATTCAAGGTGTGTTTGAACCACATTATTTTGAAAGAATGTATTCAGGAATAGTAGATTGATGAAGAATATGTGGTTGAAAAAGAAGGAAAAATTATTGATGTGATGGAAAATATTATTTTATTGAAGAATGTGTGGTTGAAAATGAGTAGAAGAATGTGCATGAAAATTTTAATGTGTACCAAACAGGAGCTCAATTTGTTTGATATTCACATAAATTTAACAGTTTCAAAAAGACTGTTGCAAGGTTAATAAACCTATATATCTTCCACCACAATGAATAAAAATAAAAGCACATTAGTGTACTCTAGCCTAGTGCTACAGCAAAAGATATACAAACTATATCCTAGCTGAGAGCTTATTCAGACTCAAGCCCCAATGGGAGCCTCCGCCAGAAGCAAGATCTATCCTCAGCTTATATGATTATACAAATTTACATCGTGATTTGAGAAAATAATGAAGGCTCGTGGTATTAAGAATCCAAAATATCCCACCCAAGGGTTCCAAAGACTATGCTGAAACTCAGAACAATCTATCGAATCACTTAAGCTCAACGTATGAATTTTAAAGTCCTACAACACCCAATTAACTCGTTCTTAAACAAGAGCCTACATGTTTGTCTTACAATCTCCATTGTAAATACTTTTGAGCCGTCTTAAGCTCATAAACCCACATCAGTGGATAAATTAGTGTTAAGTCAATAAGTTAAAGACAAGGTAGCTTCCTGAACAAAAAATCTGAGAGATTGAGGCTCTGATTCACGAGATTATACAATCTACACTGTAAGTTATGCATTTCTAGTGTATTTGTATGATTCAAATGCACATGGAAACAAACCTATTGCTTTTGAGCATGTATTCACACATTAGGAATAAAACGACGACAGCAGAGGATAAAGATAATTATTGTATTAGACTAAATTGTTAGAACTCACTTGCCACATACTTACTTCTCTTCATTAAGCTTCTCTTTACATTGATTTATTTTTTTCATGCCCAACAAAATTGTGTAGTATGTCCCAAAAAGTGAACCTACCCGGTCATCATTGAAGAAATCAACAGCTTGAAAAGTGGTTCCCATAACGCTTCAATCATCACCCGAAATTGGTCAGACGGAAGCAAGCCCAACATTCCTGAAATGGTCCTTTTCATAGCATCTATTGTTGTAGGTGGAACATCTTTCAGAATAAGGCTCACATCCAAAGGCTCTATCTCTTGTATCAAATTTGAGAGAACTGATTTCTGGAAAATATAAAATTTTGTCAAGGTATTAATATTGTATGTATCAGTTCCTGGCAGACCTACTACGTCTTTGTTTTCTTTTTCTATCAATATTATTCGAAAATTTTTAATCCCACCTTGCTCTCGAGCATTTGCAGCAAATCAAATACGTTAGCCATTCTATTTTCTGTGTAGCTTGCATTCGCCCCAGGAAAGCCTATTAGCACTAGCAACTCGCATTGAAATTTCATTTCGGACATTTTATTAAACCAAGATGAGTTGATTTTCTGTTGACAAGCAAAGAATTTTCTCTATGTTCATTCTCTAGTCTAGTTCCTAAGCAAAGTTAACTATTTTAATAATTCCCCAGTTCAGCAAGATTTAAAAAAAAAAAAGATTAAATCAAAACTACCAAATTAAATAAGCAGAAAATAAAATTCAAACATAAAACACCAACCTTCGACCGAAAATTTCCATCTCGAGAATTAGATTCGCAGCCGGAAGAAGAGGCTGAGGAAGCTAAAACTAGGGTTCTTAAACTTCGAGATTTGATCAAATACGCAGAGGGATAAATAACAGAAAAAGGGCGAGCAGGTGAAATCCGGCAACGAGTGCGTCTAGTAGGAAGAGGAAGAGAAGAGCGTGAGAGAACGGCGGCGAAGGTTGCCATTAACAACCACCACCTTCTCCTCTCTCCTCCCCCTCTCTTTCCCGATGGGCCCTGACAGTCAATGCCACAGCCACAATATACGTGAGTATATTTGATTAATCTGTGTTTCCGTGAAGTAACAGACGTTAGGATTGAGTCAACCCGGTGGACCGTTGGTGGGGTTTGGGAGTCGCGACTACCAGCGGCATGCCATGTGCCCCGGTTTGGGCTAGGGCTCGCACCCCATGAGATGAGGCGGGTTTGGGTCATTGATTGACCGCGTGGGTTGCACGTGTGCACAGTTGGGCCTTCGGACCCGCTATACAATAAAGGGGGGAAAAAAAATCAAACTCGGTGATTTAATGCACCAAATCACAACTTAGGTATATAGTTTGAAACTTCAAAAATCAGATGTGTATATATATACACACACACATATATATATGATAGGACTCCCTGCAATACAAATTTACCTCTCAAAATTAAAGATTCACCAGAAATTCAAATTTTCACAACATAAAACCTTTTTCAGTCGTCGGAGAAAGCAAAGCAAGTAACTGTTTCAATTGATTTTGGTCACAAATTGAAAGTTTTCATCTCAAACTGATTTTTTTTGTCACGAATTTTAGAATAAATCTGATGTACTGAAAATAATCGGACAATTCAGCTAACAAATTATAGATTCTCTTCGCTGGATAAGACAATACAGGTACTAATTCGATTAATTCGTTGACGAATTGAATGTTCCAGTCACAATTGAAAATTTCGATCACAATTTTTGTTTTACCCAATTAAATGTGTTATTCTTCTATAACAGGACTCCCTACCCTACAATACAAATTTATCTCTCAAAGTTACAGATTCACTTGAAATTCAAATTTTCACAACGTCAGTCGTCGGAGAAAGCAAAGCAAGAAACTGTTTCGATTGATTTTGGTCACAAATTGAAAGTTTTCATCCCAAACTGATTTTTTTGTCACGGATTTTAAAATAAATCTGATGTACTGAAAATAATCGGACAATTCAGCTAACAAATTATAGACTCTCGTCGCTAAATAAGACAATCCAGGTAATGATTCGATTAATTTGTTGACGAATTGAATGTTCAAGTCACAATTGAAGATTTCGATCACGGTTTTTGTTTTACCTATGATCTAATTGTATTGTAGGTTCACTAATAAATTCGAATGGCAGGCCACAGAAGATTTGATTATAGCAAGAGAAGGGATTTCGGGTAACTACTTTTAATTTTGTGGTCACGAATTGAATACTCTAATCAAGAATTGATTTTTTTTTTTTTATTATTCACGGGTTCAATAGAAATAACTAATTCAGGACATGTAAGATCCGATTGTTGCCGAATAATAGATTCCAGGTAAACACTTCAAATATTTTGGTCACAAATTGAATGCTCTAGTCACAACATTTTTTTTTTTGTCACGTGTACAACGGAAACTCTAATCGACACATGAAAAAATCAAGTAATCATTCCAAATAATTTGGTCACAACTTCAATACTCTCATCACGAGTTGATGTTTCTCGTCACAGGTTAATGTGTGCAAAAGTTGAAATTGAAATTAGTATGACAAATCACATAATATCGACAAATATAATTACAAAATTTTATTTTATGACCTATTGTCTGTATATGTGACTTTCGCATGTATTATGTGATAAGTGCATTTTGTGCACTTATTCGTTTTAAATCACCGCAAGTGTACGGTTCGTTACAAGTAATGAAGTGGACTTTTTGAGTCCGAAT
>CAIGRO010211373.1:0-10111 GCA_903798355.1 Fraxinus baroniana | reverse complement strand
TAGTTTTACATAAATTATTTAGCCTATATTTAGTAGGGATTATAATAATTCTTTAGTAGATTTTGATAAATAAAAAAAAAAAAAGAGGAATTATGTGATTGAAAATTTGTGAATCTCTTGAAATGTATTGTTAAAAAATAATTATTACCTTAAATTAGAATTTTGATTTTAATATTCGCCAAATTAACAGGAGCTTATCATCAATTTTGACAATGCTAGTACAAATAATTGACGTCATTGACATGTTACTTAAAACAACTTTAATGTGATCTGTCGATATTTAAAACATTCACCTTAGACATTGACGTGGAAATAAAGGAAGCACATTGATTCAAAAAAGGTAAAAGATTATGATTGAATCAACGTTGAAAGAAGAAAAACAAAAACAAATATATGAGGTAAACAGCTGATTTTGAGGTGACCTAAACATGTTCTGAATTTTTTATTTTTATAATAGGGCAAATTTTGAATTAGTTTTCAATTTTTATTGTAAAACTAATTGATCCAATCCAATCCAATCCAATTCTTATATAAATTGGTACTTAAAATATTGAGATAATATCAGAGACACCTCCTCAAATTTATGACAACATCAAAACTCCCTCACGTTTTAAAAATTTCATGCTAATTTCTTTTGTTTCTAGTTTCAAGTATCACGTACACTCCTGACCACTTTTTGATATATATCGTTTAAAATGAGTTTGATATTACATAAATGCACTTGTAAAGAAAAAAATGAAACTTTCTAGTTTCTACAATTAATTTTTTACATATAAACTTTTTACCCCGTCATTATTTTTTATTTATTTCTTTATAAGTCGTGTCTTTTGGACAAAAATAATAATACATGTACAAGTTGTAAATACATGAATTACTTCCTAAATTAATAGATATTATCATAAATTAATAATAAAAAAAAAACACAAGGAACGTTTTCTAAGTGGTACTAGAATTGGCCTTATGATTCTATAAAAGAGGTCAAGTTCGACTTTTGGGGATGCCATCCTGGTAGCATGATCTTGTAGCGCATAAATGGGCTAAATCAACTAAAATACCTTCATATCGTGGATCGATAGTGGTACATGTACTTTCACATGGAGGATATGCTCTACAATGTGGCTATTACAAGGAAATTCTTGAAAGGTGGATGTCGAACCATCTTGATCCGCTAGGCTAGCTTTCATATAGAAAGTTTGAGTTGAGGTACATTGAGGTCGAGATGGTGAGAGGGGTTTTTGAACAGTTTATTGACTGTCATCTGAAGGTTGGCGCTTGGATTAGGTATGCTAAGTTTGAGATGAAAGATGGAGTTGTTATGAGCACGATGACTGGCAACGAGAACGATCGGGGTCGCACCGATCATTCCCGTCTTCAGTCTTTCGTCGGGTATTTGTCTCCTTGTCCTGTTCTCATACGGTTAAGGCAAGATGGGGTGGGGCAGGATGTTAAGATTTTGGGTTCCATTTTAAAAGGTCAACCTTGTTAAGAGGAGTAACCCAAGATCCTTATTAATTGGTCTGTGTCAACATCTTTATTCGATGTGAGATTATATCCCTTAACAGTTTAAACATGCTGATCATGAAAGTTTTAATATTCTTTCAACATTTAAACGACGTTATCTACATACATAATTTTTTTTTTATATTAACATTATATTCTTTCAGATCTTTGGTTGTATTGTAACATCTCTCACTCTGACAAAAGTCTCCACTAATAAAATTTAGTGCTCTAGATTTTGCCTTAGTTTAGGCTTAATTACCAATCTAATCAATTTCAAAGTAATTTCTTCACTCAAAAGGGAGGATTCATCTATACATATGAGCACAAAACAAGATGAATTTTTTTTCATTGGCTGTGATAAAATCAGTAATAAGAAACAGCCTTATATGATTGTCCCTATAGGGACCCCATTGGCACTTCTTCTTGTCCCTCCATTTTTTAGGTCAAATAGCATACTATCAAATCTCTTTCCACTAAATCCCTTTGAGTATGTCAACATGGAAAGAAGTTTTGATCCTACTTGTACGGATGTCAATTTGGCCCGGGCCTGAGGCTTAGTAAAATCGAGCCGAAGTTCAGGTTGAGCCGAGTCGACCTAGCCCGTGTGGCCCCGTGTAAAATAAAAAAAAAATGAAATGGAAGGGAAAAAGAAGAAGTTGTGTAGCTGCCTATTTAAACTTAGCTGTGCTGAATTTGTATTATATAAAAAAAATTGGACCAGCCCATTGAGGCCCGAGCCTCAAATTCTTTTTTCGAGCCTTTGCTCAACTCAGGCCAAAAAAGCTTGAACCCCTGAGCTTCGAATTTCGACTCGTGGCTTGGCTCGTTACCACCCGTATGGCCTTACCTATTTGTACACGTGATAGAACTATTCATTCAAGTCCCTATACTTTGTACTTCAAGCCGCTCAAAACGTGACATCTCATCATCGCACACCCACTTTATTTCTCTATCTTACCACCCCCCCGAATACTGGGTGTCATCATTTGAATGGCTCAAGGTCAAAGATGACATGATTAACATGAACAGTCCTACTTAATATGCATATAAGACGGTCTCATTGAAGTTTTTCTTATCAATGTGGAAGGAATTCATTAGCTAGCAAGGACTCGTACTTTACCTTAATAAAGCCACTTCAACTGGCATGCTTTATATACTGTTTTCGTTTTTATTGTAAAGTATAACGCACAAAGTTTTACCGATCGAGCATACCAAATATCAGGGACAGAAATGGGAGAGGCCTGGGCTTTAGCTCAGGCGTGCCCCAAGCCCATTTAGGCTTTATAGGTTAAACAAAGAGAAAATTACACTAAATCAGGTGTTTAGTTTCATGTTTTTGAAAATCAAGTTTACATTTTATTTAATCAAAAATCAGGTTTTAATTTCACAATTAATATTAATATTAATATTTTCAATTAAATTAATATATACCCACCCATACCCTCAAATTTCAATCCAATCTATCCAAACCCTAAATCTATCCATTTTTCTCCACCCTCCCATTTTTCTCCATCCCCGCCTCTCTCCACCACCTCTGCCTCCTCCCTTCTCCTCCTCCGCCTCTCCCCCTCCCTTTCTCTGTTGTGAATCACAGCAGCATCACAGAAAACTAATACCGTCTTACAACAAGCTGGGGCCCAAAATTGAAAAGACCAAACAATTGCCCAAATAAATCACTCCAAACTGAGGCTCGGGATGGAGTTGAGCAATGGTGAGTGGCGGCAGTGAACTTTGTCAACGGCAGGTGGAGCAATGATGGAATTATTGGCGGTGATTCTTCATTTTCTTTCCGAGTTCTCTTGTTTCGCTACCTATTTCTTCTCCTCTTCCCCGTCTTCGGTTGGATGGTTGCGTGGGCTTTGGGGTTTTGGTGGATGGGTGTGTGGGTTTCGGGTGTGTGTTGGATGGGTAGCGGGTTGGGCTTGAACGTTGGTGGCGGAGCGCGAGGGAGAGGGCGACGGTGGAATTATTGGCAGCGATTCTTCCTTTTCTGGTTGTTTTTTTTTGGGCTGGCGACTGTTTATTCGGTTGTGGAGTTGATTTCAGTGGAGGATTTATGCCAGCCAGTTGTATTGAACCTATATTGGTGTTAAAGGGAATATGAATCTGCTGAGAAGTGGACTGTGGCGGTGGGGATGTGGTGATTGTGATTAGCAGTGGCTGACTGTGGCTGTGGGGGTGGTCGTGAAGGGTGGTCGTAGGTGGAATGAGATGAGTTGGGAGTGGGTGTCTGTGATTTAGAATTTGTGACTGTAACTCACTGTAATGGAGCTGTGACCCGTAAAGGTTTTGAATTTTTCAATCTGTGACCTTTAAAAAGTTTTAATTCGTGGTTGAAAAATAACATGTGAACATAAAATTCTTGATTTGTGACGGGTGGGTGTCTGTGATCTAGAAATTGTGACTGTGACTCACTGTAATAGAGCTGTGATCAGTAAAAGTTTTAATTTTTTCAATCTGTGACCTATAAAAAATTTTAATTCGTAGTAGAGAAATAACTTGTGATCATAAAATTCTTGATTTGTGACCTATAAATTTTTTTATTTGTGACTTCGAAATAATATGTGATCAATTAATTTNCTGTGATCAGTAAAAGTTTTAATTTTTTCAATCTGTGACCTATAAAAAATTTTAATTCGTAGTAGAGAAATAACTTGTGATCATAAAATTCTTGATTTGTGACCTATAAATTTTTTTATTTGTGACTTCGAAATAATATGTGATCAATTAATTTGATAAGTTGTGACCTGAAATTAATTTTTAACTAATTAAGAAGATATTTGTGACCATAAGTTTTGATTGAAAATTTAATTTTTAACTAATTAATAAGATATCTGTGATCAAATTGCATATAACTGTGACCTTAACGATTGTCGAAATCGAAACAGTTGCCGGAAGTAAGTGGCAGCAAAACGGTCATCGGAGTAGTTGCCAGAATTAAGCACAACCGGAGAACAGTAGCCAGTCATCGGAGTAGTCATCGGAGCAGTGGTGGTGGTGGAGATGGAGGGGAGGGGAGGGGAGGGGAGGGGAGGTGGGTGGGGGTGGGTTAATTATATTAAATTACAGTTAAATATTGAATTTAATATAATAATTGTGAAATATAATTAATTAATTCATGAAAAACCTGATTTTTGCAATTCTAAATCTTGTGGCCTGATTTTTAATTTTGGGATAGATAAAGTCTGAGTTGTGAATTTTTCCCTTAAACAAATGGTTCAGTTCAATATAATTTTTTTTGTCCCCCGACTCCGCCCCTGCCAAACTTGTTGCCGTAAATGTAATATATTTAGAAAGCTTTTATCGAGTGATGACGATAGGAATGAATAAACAGCAAAGAAGAGTAAGAACAAATAAAGTTTTTTGTTGGTTTTCACTACAAGGGGTACTAGACTCAAATTCGACCCACTTTCTACAAACTAACATAATGAAAATATGAATAAGAAATGAACAACAGTATCTGAGTTCTCTTTTAGTGCACGTTTAGTCCTATAATAGACACTGACAATAAATAAGATTTTAACTTTTTTTTTTAAAAATTCTTTAAGTATGTCTAATCCATTTTATCGAATATTTCATTACTGTATAAGAATAATAGACATCTCCAATAAACCTCTCCAACAAGTCATTATATTTCTACATGGCTATCTTGACACCTAGGAGTAACAAACGAACAATATTAGCTCTTGTTTGGTAGGGGTTAAAATTAGTCTTGTAGTAGATTTTCATAAAAGTTGATGAAATATGTGGTTAAAATGTTGTGAATTCCATGAAATATATTATTAAAATCAATTGTTGACTTTGATTTAGTAGATTATAATCTAAATTTTTATTTCTACCAAACAAGGCCTAAAGGTGGCGGCCCTTGAAAAAAAGCTAGCTAGAGTTCAACTGTTGGACAGAGATTTGATAAGACATGGGGGGCTAGTCTCCATAATTCTTGGTCTAAAGGCCAGCAAGGTTTGTTTACAATTAGTTCCAAGTTGTTGATCAAGACTGCAAGTGGAGCCATGCATGAGAGAAATATAGATTGATACATTCGTGGTGGAATTTCTTTTCTACTTGTCAATTCTTGAGGAAGAAACAAAAATTTCCAAAAAAATAGGAATCTACTAAGTTTTTACTTTTTACATTCAAATTAGTTTTTTAGTAACAAAAATATATCTATATATCTCATGTCTACTTCTACATGTTTAATTGTGCCTTTTGAGCTCATGAAAAGAATGAAACAAGTATTGCACAACTGGGAGATACGATGGGAGATGTAAATGTAGTCCCAAAGAAACGCGAAAAACAATAATTTCTTTAATTTGGGATAATAATCTTTTTTTTTTAATTGCAGAAGAATAATAGAAAAATACTCAGTATGATTTATTCCTATGAGTTGAATAATTTAAATCTCCAACTTTGATCAACAATCTTAAATTTTTTGAACTTTTTGAGTTGCCTTCAACCCTTAACCTTCTTTAGCATTCTTCAAGTTTGGATTACGATCTAACTAGTGTGCATCAAGATCTGACCAATAATCCTAAACCAATGACCTACTCAAGAACACAAGACTTGTTAGTTTCTAGGGATTGGAAAAATATATTAAAAAACTAGTGCTCAGGTCTTCAAATAGACTTGAAGTCTTGATCCTATCCATGAAGTGCTAGGTTAAATACACCGTCATACCCCTACTAATTATTTTCTCACTTGAGCTAACATTTTCATCAGCAACGTCTTTAGTATCAAATTGCAATAACCATTTGGCCATCGCCAACTAAGCTCAGATTAAATCTGTTGACCCCAAAAAATGTTGTCAACAAATGCCGAGCCCACTCGTGTATATGCAAGCCAAATTCAACACGCTAATGCCGATCGGTGGTCAAGATAGCTCTAAAAATTGAACGTGGGAGGAGTTCAATGACGAGAGACGTTTTCGTTTGGACTCCGGCGATAAAGACAGAACGCGATTGTATAAGAAACCAATCTATAAAGAACAAGATTTGTCATGGAAGTATCTTAGTGAGAAAATAATATGGCTCCAAGTAGTTAGTTTTCATTAGCCTTTCATTGTTACATGGTGGTGGTATCTATAGCATCACAAATTAAATGGTGACCTTTTGATCAATTTACACGTGGCCTCATCTCCTCAATCAAGACATCACATCCTAGCCATCAAATTGATTATACTAGCCTAACAAGGTATTAAATGTTCTTACATTGACAAGACAAGACATAAGTGTACTTTTCTTAGTCACATCAGTCATTCACATA
Source organism: Fraxinus baroniana (assembly GCA_903798355.1). Taxonomy (NCBI): domain Eukaryota; kingdom Viridiplantae; phylum Streptophyta; class Magnoliopsida; order Lamiales; family Oleaceae; genus Fraxinus; species Fraxinus baroniana. The sequence goes on along the minus strand of CAIGRO010211373.1, from coordinate 3,352 downwards.
AAGATCTTTATCATTAACACATCTGCACACGTGGGTCGTCGCCAACTTCGGATCCTTAGAGCCTGGAGTGGCAGGGCCTCGGCTACAGTGGCGACCTGGACTTCAAGCTAGGCCTCGGAAAGCCTAGAACTGTTTGAGTTGTGATGCCACATGGTAGCTCGTTATATTTGGGTCGTAACAAAACCTGACCGGAAGAAAATACTGAAGCGAACTCTTTTATTCTTTCGAACCAGACAAAGAATTCTGAACTTGAATAATTATCTAAAATTTTGCTTACTTTTGATTCCCAACTAATCGAGAAACTTGATTTGATAATTAGATCACACTTATGGTACATCAAAAACCTTAGTGAATAACAACTCTTATTTCGTAAAGGATTAAGGTAAATCATAAAGCAGTCGACGTGGAATTCAATTCTTTCTAGCACGGTCATGTCTTAAAATTAACTCTCACTTAATATGACATGTCCAATATACTTTTGGGTATACTGAGTGTACTAGTGTCACCTTTCGCCACAATGAAGACAATTTATATTCTAATAGTAGCATTTTATTTGCGACTCAAATTCTATGTGATTTGAAAGTTTGATTTATGAAGGAAGTTTAGATAATATTGGTTTGGAAGTCCGATTTGATAAGGGATTAAATTTCATCACGGATTCGGAATCTGATTGGAAAAAGGAATTTGGAATTGATGAAAAAGTGTTTTGGAAACACAAGGATGGATCTAGAATGTTGGGGGCACTGGTAACGCACTAGAGAGATAAGGCATGGGCGCAGAGGCGCCCGAACATGGGCTCCGCAGCGCCCGATGCCATTTTGGTTGTCAGGAAGCTGGTGCCTCAGTGTTGACTGTCTGGCACCGCGACGCCACTCGTATAGGAAGAATAACATTCCTAGTTAGTTTCTAACTCGATTTTGTGATTTACTTCATCTATAACTTTAAGATTGAGCTCTTTTATACACACTATGAGGTATAAGCTCTTTATAAACTCAACATAACAATTAGATCATTATTGTATATATTAGAAACTTGAGAGAATTGTTTAGATTTAGATTGAGAGTATCAAATCTTGTAAAACAAATTTAGTTTTTTGATATAATAAATTCTCCTCCTTTTTCACATAAATCTTGTGTTCTTGTGTGATCATATTACTCATACAATTCTTGCCTTTAATTAGATGATCGGATCCTCAACAAATTGGTATTAGAACGATCTTGGTATCTTGTTTGTTTCTGGAATTGGTATCAGAGTTGATGTTTTTTGGCAAGTTCTTAGAAGGCCAAAATTGGATATTAAAGCGAGATTGAAATAAGGTCAATTGTGTTAAGGATGATAACTATGAAATTCGAGGTTTTGCTTTTGGATCGCAACAGTAGATTCTCTTTATGGCAGATCAAGATACAGACGACTCTTGCTCAATTAGATCTTGATGATGCTTTGTCGGAGATAGATAGAATACCATAACAATGACTGTGAATGAGAATGAGAAACAACGCAAGAATTGGAAAGCCCTATTACATATACATATTTTCTTTCTGATCAAATTCTTTAGGACGTAGTAAATGAGAAAAGTGAAGCTGGGATGTTGTTAAAATTAGAGCAGCTTTGTATGAAAAATAATTTGATCGGTAAGTTACACTTGAACCAGCGCTTGTATCTCATTGCTTGACAAAAGGTGGATCTTTGGAAGATCATCTATAGGTGTCCAAGGAAATCGTCACTGATTTGGAGACTATAGAAGTCGAGTACAATGAAGAGGATTTATGACTGATATTGGTATGTTCGTTACCGCCTTCATATGTGACTTTCACAGATACAATTCTCTATTATCGGGATACGCTTACTATTGACGAGGTATATGATACTTTTTATTCTAAGAAGAAGATAAAGCATCTGGTCGTCGAATTTGAGGCCCAGGTAGAAGGTCTTGTTATTTGTGAGAAAAAGACACGTGGTCATAGAAGGGGCTGAGTTAAGGATAGAAACAATAATAAAGTTTGTTGGTATTGCAGCAATAAAGGACACGTAAAGAAGGATTGCTTTGAGTGGTGGAACATGTTTGCTACTACACATCAAAATAAACAACCAGAAAACTTCGGTAATGTTAATCCTGTAGAAGAAGACAATGATGGAGATCTTTCGACGATTACTGATGGTGGCTCCAAATATAACAAGGATTGGTTTATTGATTCGACTTGTACTTTTCATATGTGTTCAAATCGGGATTGAATTTCTTCATATGAAATAGTTACAAAAGGTTCTGTGATGATGAAAAATAATGAGCCTTGTAAAATAGCTATGATTGATAATGTCAAAATCAAGATGTTTGATAGGACAGTTAGAACACTTGACAATGTTTGACATATTCCAAGTATAAAAAGGAATTTAATCTCTTTGAGTGCTCTTGATTCAAAAGGGTACAGGTATACCGGTGGAGGTGAAGTTCTGAAAGTTAGTAAGGGTACCTGGTTTGCGTTAAGGGGGCGAAAAAAGTCTCGATTTTATGTGTTGGAAGGTTCGACGATCATCTTGAAAGATTTTAGGAGATAATTGTATGGAATTAGAACTCAAAAATGAATGAAATATGATCAAAATATTATCAAAATCAATTTTTCAAATCACACAAGTTATATTCCAGATTTTTAGTTGAAAATTGAAACCCATTTTTGGCATAGTAAACGTTTGAATTGGGAAAATTCCATTTCTATCAAAGTTTTAGCCATTCGAGTTATCTTTTCAACGCACTTTGAATCTCTTCAGTTGGATATCGGGAGAGAAGTTATGGTCAAAATACTGATTGTTGTGCAGAGACACAAAATTCATGCCCAAAGACAACTTTTCTTATTCGATTGGAACTCTTTTGGAAGTCAATTTGGAAGTAATTTTCAACTAATTTTCGACTCCTACAAATATATAACAGTAGAATACATATTGGAGACATCTCATATACATATTATACTCCAATATTCATGAATTAATATCATCAAATGAGGAAAATTCATAATTTTGTGAGAGAATATTGAAGGAGACTTGTAAGAATTCAATCAGTGAGAATTACAGAAATAATATTTAAGTGAAAAGACATAACCCGAATTTTTGATAAATTAAAAAGATGAAGATGAATATTGAGATTTTGAATCTTTTCAATGGTTTCTTGATGAATTTCTACCTGCGCCTTCTCTTCTTTATCCAAAAATCAAGTTTGAATCTTCACTCGATTGAATTCTTACAAGTCTCCTTCAATTCCCTCACAAAATACACTTATCAAAAAATCGTGCAAGACTTAAAGTCCGTTTTACAATAAAAAATAATAATTCTAGCCATCACATGAAAATGGAAACTTGTTGAA
>CAIGRO010211361.1:0-16830 GCA_903798355.1 Fraxinus baroniana | reverse complement strand
AAAAATATACGGTGAAACCGACGGTTTAAAACTGGACCAAACTGTTAGGTTTAGGTTTGAGTTTTTTTCAAACCGTTCAAAATGGTTTGGTTTAGGTTTGAGTTTTTCTCAAACCTGTTTAAACGGTCTGGTTTGAAAATTTGTCAAAAACTGGTAAAATTGGACTGCTTACACCCCTAATTTCTATTACATACATGACATTTTAATTACTGTGAAAGTCCTCAAATTTTGTTTATTGTCGCACTTGTCGACATGCTTTGATGAGAACTAGATATTTTATCAAAATTTCATTTTTGTCACTCTTTTTTATCATATAAAATTTTGAAGGAAAAGTAAGTCTTTTGATGCCCTTCCATCGTATTTGGATGTCAACTGCTATCATAGATTAATAAAAGGTTGATGACATAAAGTTGCACTCTCCAAACTAGGGGCGGGCAAAACTCGATCGAACATAACCGAACGAACACGACCGGTTTGAATCGATTTTTTGTTGTTTTTATACATGTCGGATCGGATTATAGGTTAACTCATAAAAATCGAATAAACCCGCACAATTCAACCTGACTATATTTATGAATTTTACAAGTATTGTGATAATGTTTCAACGAATACACATTCAATAAAAAAATATTTTAATTGCCAAAAATATTTATTGATTTCATATAATTTAATATCAATCTATCAATATAATATTTCCGAGCATGAATCAATTATAAACTCGCTCAACCCGACTCGTCTACTTCAGCCTTTATTTACAAGTTGTCTCAAACCGACCAACTCAACCCAACCCGACTGATATTTAATTGGGTTGGGTTTCAACATTTACATGAATTGGATCGAGTTAAATTATGATAAAAAAACCGATCAGGTTTGGTTGGGTTTTGAGACAAAAATCTATCCAACTCAACCCATGGCCACCCCTACTACAAACCTTTCAAAACATTGCAAGTTTTTGCTTCACCTTTCATTTGTTGCATTCGTGGTCTCAAATATTTCAAGTGTGTGCATATAGAGTCCAAATGGATAAAATCATCCATATTTATTAACGTTGACCAAAAAATTTGTTTGACCACATTTTAAATATTTTTATAGAAGGCAAAATAGTAACTTTATATTTACAACATTAAATAAATAAATAAAAAGAAAATTGTATATTCTTCCCCCAACACAAAACTAGAAAATCGATCCATCTCATGAAAACACCACCACAATCGCCACAAGCACTTCAGCCATTGCTACCACCAATACTGTCATTTGTTGCCCACCTAATCACCTACTATCACCAATGGATGCTCAAACCCAAGTCCAAAATCACACCAATATTGACACAACCATCGGCACCAACGTCGGCACCACTGTAACCGTAAGACCCAATTCCATCAACACCATCGACATAATCAATTGCCCCATCTCAACCAACCACTAACCTCCCTTCTCGCCCTAGAAAATTTCGGAAAGTCTCCCCAACCACCACTTCGACCCCCACCCCAATCCCCACCGGTGGTTGAATTTAAATAATTTCTCATTTTGGGTGGAAGGTTGGGAGAAGAAGACACAATTTTCGTCACATCAATAATTTTTTATTCTTTTTCAACCACACATTCTCCATCAATCTACTATTCCAGAATACATTCTTTCAAAAAAATGTGATTCAAACACACTAAATTTTCTTTTTAGTCAAATTGAAGTGGCGCGTCCATCTCACTCATAAAACTAGATTAATATTAATGTACCTTTTCTCTGACATTTTGAGTCTTATTATCGAAGAATTCATTTTTCGTCAAATGCATTTTCAGCTATACATTTTTTAATAAAATATTTTACACATACTCAAAAATTTTCCATATTTTTAATTACATTTTCTTCCAAAAACCACAGTTACATAACTCATTTCAACATAAAAATTAGGCGCAAACAAGGGCTAACTTTACAAGGAGATCTGCATTAAATTTTGGAAAATAAAATAAAATTATCAATCCAGATTTTTTTTATTTTTTTTTTTTATGTAACTCTAATAAGTTGTTTCTCTAAAAATTATTTTATTGAGATAATGTGTGCTTGTTTGGCGCAATTTATTTAAAAGTTATTTTTTTAAAATTTATTTTTAACCACATTATTTCAATAAAATAATTTTATACTTCAAAAATCTCTCCCAAACAAACTTAGCCCCTGTCTGGTTTGGATTAAAAAAAATTAATAAATTTTGATAAAAATTGATGAAATGTATAATTAAAAAGTTGATAAAAATTTTGGATCTCATGAAATATGTAGTTAGAGATAAATTTGAGAAAAAAATGTCTTTAAAGAAATGAGAGACAAACTTAGCCCTTGTTTGAGCACCATTTTATCAAAAATTCATTTTCAACCACATGAATCTTCAATAATAAAAAAAAATTATAAGTAAAATCGTAAACTTTTTCTTCATTTTTAACTACGCATTCTCCAAAAATCACTATTCAAAAATGCATTTTTCTCTCAAAATGAGGTTCAAACAAAGGCTTGATGTCAAATGAAATGAAAATAATTCTCATTTTTTTTACTCATAAGCAACGGTGTAACATTTATTTGACTTTTAAGGGTCCGTTTGATTCAAAGATGGAATTTGTGTGGAAGGAAAACAAATTATAGGGAATTGAATTGCCTAAAAATTGTTTTACTGAGAATTGTCAATTAATTGTGTTTGATTAGTATAATTTTTCACCTGAAAAATGTTAAAATTTTCCATCTTTTGGTGTTCGATTGACTTTGTTTTTCATGAAAATTGTCGATTAAAGGGATAAAATTTCTTACAATTTGTTTGGATTGCAAAAAAAAANCCTGAAAAATGTTAAAGTTTTCCATCTTTTGGTGTTCGATTGACTTTGTTTTTCATGAAAATTGTCGATTAAAGGGATAAAATTTCTTACAATTTGTTTGGATTGCAAAAAAAAAAAAATGAAATTTTTTTGTGTTCGTTTGGCTTTGTTTTACATAGAAATTATCAATTTAAGGGATAATTTTTTTTTACAATTGGGGATATATTTTGTTTATATTAAAAAAAAAAAAAAAGATGGAAAACCAATTCCCACCTAAAAGGTGGGAAAAGAAATTCAACTAAAACCAAGAAAAGTGGCAAATGTGAAAAACAAATTCTTGGGAAAAAATTGTCATCAAACATGGCAAAAGTGGGAAATGTAATTTCAATTCTATTTTTCATGGAAAAAAATGGCATATCAACGAGGTTCTAATTGATTTGACATTTTAAGCCGATTATTGTTGTGTAAAACTGATATTTTAAATAATGATTTTTAAAAAATATATAAATATAAAGTGAAGAAAATATTTTAAATTTATGTACAAAATATTTTATTGTGTAAATCTTAAATTATTTCGTTTTAAAGATGGTCAAACAAGAGCTAACGTTAATCTTATGCTACTTACGTCTGATAAAAATTAACTTTCTCTCTTTTTCATTTGTCTCAAAAAATAGACCACTTTTCTAGTTGAGGATATAATTAATTTCTTAATATACCTCAATTTAATGTATCTTATTATTAACAAATAAAATATAAACTACTCTTATTTAAATCATTATGTAATGCAAGGATATATTAGAAAAATATAATTTCCAACTATATTAATTACATTTTCTTATCCTATTTTCTTTTTCTGTGTAAAAATGAAAACATGCCTATCTTTACCAAATGGGGGGAATATTTAAGACGACAAGTCAATAAATCCCAAGGATAAGCATCGCTTATGAGTAGCAACATACCGAAACAAATTGCAAGTACACGGAGCCTAGCCTACATTAATGAGACCATTTTCCTTTTAATAACGGCACTAGCTTCCTATATAACCAATACATGCATACATAACATGCAACAATACACAAGGCAAGCATACCCAGAAATAAATATTAGAAACCCGTCCTACGAAATTTAAATTCCAAACGGGTACTTGAAAGAATCTTCACATGATATAAATCTTGTTACGTCATTGGTAGTACATGAGCTGCGGAGCAGCAGCGACATTCTGGAAACCACCATCGTAGAAGGCTTGGCTAGCACCAGCACCCAATCCCAAAGATGCTTGCTTAAGAGGATGTTGCCCCTGGGAGTGCATGAATGCATGTACGCCACCCATCTTGGTCACTGCAAGTTGCCGTTCATAAGCCAGAAGGTCTGTGGCTGGAAAGCCTGTAAAAGGTGCAGGTGCAGGTGGTGGGAGCGGGTTTGAGCTTGTTCCAGGCGGAGTTGGCTTGTTGCCCCATGAACACTGCAGGCATTTGAAAAACCTTGATGAGGTCAAGCTAAAACTATAAACGAACAATCTAAGCCTTATTCCTAATTTGGGTTGGCTAAATGAATCTTTTTTCTCCATTCATTTGGTTAATCGCTGCCAGATGATGAACAAATTAAGGGTGTCTTCGGTGGTGCTTAAAATTCAATTAAAATTGAAAATATAGTCGTTATTGGATCCCACTTATCTAATAAAAGTCAACAATAACGGCTGATTTTTCAATTTTAATCCGATTTTAATCTCTACCGAACACGCCCTAACATTCCTCATCTTTTCTCAAAAATCAGATTTTTTTTCCTTGTCAACAATAGCTTTTGACAAGGAAAGTTATCTGGCAAAATATCCTTTCCAGTTGAATATCCATTCCCTTGCTATATAAGCAAGCATCTATGAAGGCCATACCTTGATTTGTTTTCCAAAGAGAAATGACTGATTATTTCCCAGTGAAATGGCCATAGCGGCCTCTGCATGGGTACTATATCTTACAAAACCAAATCCTTTGTCACGCTGAACTCGAACTTCCTCGATTGCTCCAGCACCAAGGGAGTGGAAATGACGATGGAGGTCAACCTGGGTAACCTGGTAAAGCAAATGCAAGGGAAAATGCATGAAGAAGATTATTAATTTTTGGGTGGGGTGGAGTTTTAAGAAGCTCTGTGAGCAAAAATGTCTATGTAGAGTAAATAGGGACAATGTGTGAATTCCTAGCAATAATTTTCCCAACGCCCTCACAATTTATCAAATATTCCAAGGGTTTAACTTTTACCAACTTGAAAAGAAAACGTTCTTTGTAAATAAAATCCTTAAAAGGAATACATACACAAGCCATGTGAGCTACTCAGACTGAAACATCACATAGAATCAGAAGTTTCTTACCTCTGGAGCAAGATTACCAACATACACTGTGGTGTATTGAGGGTTATTATCGGGGATATCACTATTTGTTGCCTCTTTAACATCTTCTGTAAAAGCAAAAGCCAACAAATATGATTATTTTTATCTCAATGGCCATCAACTAGTAAATCAATAATAATCTGTAAGTCAATCACATCTGAAGCAAAATTCTCAGAGAGAAATGGAACATGAGAAATTAATATAACTCAAATCCAGTTTGTCTTAAATAAATTCATATGGCAAGGCCTCAAATTACTTAGTTCCAATCAATGGCTACAATTTAGTTTTTTCTCCGAGACCATATTTTACATGTTTCTCATAATTCTTCCAGTCATTTTTTCTTGCTCACCTAAGGTGCCATTCATTAGTTCCACTACACTTTGGGCATCCGAATTCTGCTTGTCATCACTGGTACCAGCACCTTTTGTGGCCCAATTGCAACGTATCTGCCTGCTGCCAAGCCATTTTCCTGAGTAGTAGTCAGAGAGAATATTAGAGAGTAAATTACCTATTCTTTTTGTTTGTGATAAGTAATAGGATAGGGGTACGAATTCGTACTGAAAAATGAGAAAAGAAATATAAGTTTGTAGAATAATTCTTTGACGTCGGATTCATTTTAGAATATAAATACAAGACATTTCCACATTTTCTCTAGCATAACAGGCTTCATATCCCCACTATCCCCTACAATAACTAAAATAGTAAAATACAACTAGAAATAACATCTCACCACTGATTACATTTGACTAAATCAAAATTAATTAAAACATAACGTTACAAATGAAATAAATTGTAGAAGATAGTGGAGTTAAGGGAGAAATTAGTACTCCTTAGTTTTAGGTGAAAGTGCTAACATTATTTTGTATATAAACATTAAGCCGTCAATGAATACTTATGAATAAAATATTTTGCAAACGTATTGTTTGTTCAGGGAGGCTATTGCTTCCTCGAAAACCAATATGCGAGGTCCAGGTTTCCTCGAATTAACCTATCCATTTCGGTAATTATTTTTTATTTTGATTTAAATTTGTTAGGAGTAAACCGTGATCATAGCATTTGTATCAGAGCCAGAATGTACGGAATGCAGGAACGATTGTAGCACTCGGAAAAGACGGCGAAAACTATGTCTAACTGCCAAAGAGAACTTCAGTCCGAGATGAATGAGTTCTTTGAGACGTTAGATATTCAGTATTTTTATCTTTATCATGCAACAAAGATACTAAACATGGATCTGAAAATTTCGAGGACTTGAAGCATGCACAACAAATTAGCAGAATAGTGCTTCTGCCTTCTACAGTGCAAACACCAAGATCCATTTCTTATGACGTTGAGCATGTAAGAAATCAAACATCGGCTTCAACCAAAAGATTTGAAGACGGAAAATTATTGCTAATCTTGGATGAGATTTGTATGAAACAACAATATTCTTCAGCATTGCAACCAACTGATGTGCAAAAAGGATAGAAAAATGTCAGCCAAAATATTTCTGTAGCCTAGGAAATGGGCAACCATATTCAGTGATCTCTAGAAGCATTCAGTGCTCAAAAATCGGAGAGAATAAAATAGAATAAACTGATTTCAAGATGAAGGCTAAACATGAACATAGACAAAATCATGACATATCATCCATCTATCAAGATTGAATGTCATGATTTTTTCTCAAAATTCACCCTCGAGGACAAAGGTGTCGTTAAGGGGTAGGAATGTCATGATTTTTACTTTTTATTTCATTTTATGTTTTATAAATTTTGAGTTAGTGGTAGGTTGTTATTTGTAATTGTATTGTAGTTATTGTAGGAGACATTGGGGATACGGAGCAAATTAGGTCTCCGTAGTTTTAGGTGAAAGTGCTTGCATTATTTTGTATTTAAGCTTTAAGCCGTCAATGAACTCGAAAACCAATACTTTGGATGTCCAAGTTTCCTCAAATTAAAATATCCATTTCGCTAATAGTTTTCTATTTTATTTTAAATTCTTTACGAACACACCAACTTAGTAACATAATGCTATAGAATTTCCAGGTCATGGTGCTAAAAAAATTGTGCAATGACAACTTATGAAGAGAGATTGATGACAATGTTCTCACCAGTTAAATCATTTATTGCACTTTGGGCATCCTGAACCAAAAAAAAAATTTGAATTTGAGTAGAAGTCAAGAGTATGCAAAACAAACACAATTAAAACGCAAGGAAACATACCTGCTGATTTCGGAATGAGACAAATCCAAACCCCCTGGAACGTCCAGTCTTTTGATCCCACATAACCCTAGCATCACTGCGAACAAACGAGACAATAATAATTTTTTAAAACAAACACAACAATTCATTAATCAGACAGCAATGCTAAACTACTTTTTAACCAAAAAATTCAGTGCAAAGGGAAAGACCAAGTTTGAACTCAGTTTTAACCACTATATGGAAGTTAAATCGAGAAAGAGATTGTGGACAAGGAAAGAGGAGAGAGTGAAGTGCTTACGAACAACTCAGGTAAACAGAAAAGCATGCATACAACATGGCATCGGTAACTTCAGGGCTGAGATCACCAACAAAAATGTTGTAGTGGCCTGCATAAGAGGTATAAAATAATAATAAACCCAAAATCACAAGACATGACCTTGTTATGCTAGGCAACTAAGAAACACGGTAAGAAGACATTATGAGGGACCTACTTGATGTGTCCTCTTTCTGACCACTGACATATGCCCAGTTGACTTTAATAGGCTGCCCAAACCTGGAAATCACATAATAAGATATTAATGTCTATGACATTAGAAATTAAATCTACGATAAGAGGGATTATATAGAGCTTCCTGTTATCCATGAGAAAAGGGAGAAGGCTTCCTACTTACAGATGCCTTCCATTAAGGGTTAAAATAGCAAGGCTGGCTGATCTACGATCAAAGTAATGAATAAATCCATAGGATGACTGCACAGAGCACAAAAAGAAGATAAACCAACAATATCTAAAGGGGTAAAAATCCATACCGGCTCATAGTCACATAATCATGGGAAACCAGATGCATGTTAACTGTACCTTTTCTTTTCTAATAAGCTTGCAGCCTTCCACAGGTCCAGTACTTGCAAAAACCTCTTGAAGAAGTGGTTCAGTCACCTGTGTGTGTATGTTCCCAACATACCTGCATTTTCTCAAAAATAAAAACCCTATGCGTTTAAAAAGAAATAAAACAAAGAAAAATGGATGAATCTGTAAGAATCTCCTCAAGATATTACAACATGAGATGATAATGGCTAAGAAAGCACCTTGGAAATTCAAACATATGAATAATGACAAGAAAATAGAGAAGATCTATAAAGATTAAAGTGACCAACAATTTACTTAGATTAGGTTTAGGTATAGTGAGGTCAATAGGTCACAAAAGGCATGCAGCAGAACATTAATAGGAATTTGATAAAACCAAAACACATTTGTCTGTGTGTGTTTTGGGTGGGGGGTGTTGCGGCGGCTTTAAACTTTGCACATATATGCAAATGAAGGGAACACACAATAAAGACAAAGAACAAAAAATGAAATAAGTAACATGTGAACCACACTCACACACTGCGGCATGAATTTGGATCAAACCCCAGAGGCAGATTTCCAGTTGGGATTGGCTCAATCTGCAAAATAAAAACGTTAAAGCAGGAAAATATAATTATATATATACACAAAATGGCTTCCCAATTATCTGCTGCTCACAACAACCATCACACCCAAGGGAGAAAAATTGTTAAAGTAAAAACGCCTAATTTACAAGGCATCACTATAGAATGTCACAATTGGAAATAAGAGAAGATTTCAAATGCAACAGCAATATCAAAATGAAGAATGGTGTAAATCTGCGAGTTTGCTTAGTTTAAAAAAACATAAAAAATAAAAAATAAAAAAAAAAATCCTTAAACAGATCGAGTCATCTTTGAAAAAACCATAGGCTATAAACCACATATTACAGAATATTACCCTTTCAAACTTCTTTTTCTTAAGTCTCCAATCAGCCAACAAAAAGTTAGTTTGTAATAAAAAAGTTCACAAATCTCAGACTACAATATAACCTTTATCGTCATTAAACAATAACAGCCAATGTGGGCATTTCTCTAATTGCTGTTCTCTATTTACAAACTTTTAAAAGAAAATACTCCTGACACTTAACATACTTATCAAAGAAAAAGACATTCAATATCACATACAGTCGTAAGACTGCCGGACACAAATGATGTCAGGAAAAACTAAGCCACTTGTAAAAGCCACAGAAGTCAATTCAGTGAAACATAATGGTTTTCGACATAAAATAAAGAGCGGATACTAGGAAAGTTAAAATAGTTAACAAAAAAAAATGGAAGCAAAACCTTAAATTGCAGACTAACTATTGCCGCAAAATAAAAACACAAGTGTTGCTATTCATAAATACAAAACTATAGTTCATTTAAAAAAAAATTGAAATCTAAACAGAATCAACAAGAAGTTCCTTTTCATGACATGCAAATTCCTTAAAAATATCTGTGAATTGCCTACACTGGTCACTTCATTCAAAAATTATCCACCAGAACGAAAAATTGGTTCCAGCACAAGCAAACCTTAAAAAGTCATTAAACGATATTGCGAATACGGAAAATTGTGGGAATGGGGGAAATACTAATAATAATATCCCAAATATCGACATAGGAAAAAACGCAAAACAAAATAATAACACAATAAGCAACAATAATAGGTTGAAAAAGAAATGAAACCTGGGGAGGAGGAGCTAAGAGGCCAGGGTGGTAAAGTGACTGTTGTTGAAGTAGAGCCTGCTGCATCAAGGCCTGGTGTTGCTGTTGCTTAAGCCTCTGGTTCTGCATGTTCGTATATTATGGTCCAAAAACCCGATTCAATTGATTGATCGGAGAAATTTTGTAGGGTTCGTAAAAGGGGTAGGTTCGCAGGGAGGGAAAAAACCAAAAAAGAAAAAAAAGAAAAAAAAAAGAAAAAGAAAGAAAGAAAAAGAGGAGCGAAAAATTAGGAATAGCCTCAGCATTATATAGGAAAATATTACGAATCTCGAAATTATATTAACACCTGTGCATAAAATTTTAATTACAATAAAAATGAGTGTTAAGGTGCGTTTAAGTCACATTATTTTGAAAAAATGTATTTTGAAACAATAGATTGATAGAGAATGTGTGGTTGAAAAAGGAAAAAAAATTATTGATGTGATGAAAAATATTATTTTATTGAAAAATGTGTGGTTGAAATTAAGTAGAAGAATGAAAATGAAAATTTTAGTGCGTGTTCGATGGTGCTTAAAATTTAATTAAAATTGAAAATATAATATTGATAAAGAATGTGTGGTTGAAAAAGAAGGAAAAGTTATTGATGTGATTGAAAATATTATTTTATTGAAGAATGTGTGGTTGAAAATGAATAGAAGAATGAAAATGAAAATTTTATTGTGTACCAAACATGGACTTAATTGGGAACATAGGCTTCTATTTTTATCCTCACACTCTTTATCATTTCCTTCAATTAACTAATACTTTTTTTTTTCCCGATGATAATTTTTGTCTAAATACATTTAACGCGTTTTGAAATGATGGACAAATATTTTGTTGAGTTTTAAATTTTTAGCTTATTTAAAAATATGAGCAAAAAATTTCTTATTTTTTGTCTTTCTAATGAGTTTTTTGAATGTAAATTGTTATCGAGAAACAAGAAGTACTAATTACTAAAATAGTGAATATAAAAATTGTAGTGCGAATATAAGGCCCTGTTTGATACCTACTATTTTCGAAAATGTTTGCCATTTTCCAACTTTTTCAATGTTTGATTACAATTATTTTACTTGAAATTCATTTCACAGCCGTAATGTCACGCGCCTCATTTTCCTTGAAATGAATGACTTTGTTTTCTAGTGTTTTGGCAATTTTTGATTTTCTAGTTTTTTATTATTTGCAATTGGGAAAAATTCTAGACACAATAGTAAAAAAATATATCACTTTTATTGACAATTTTCATGCCAAACGAATGATATTTAGTATAGTAAATTTTTTTTTTTTTTTTGGGCAATTGAAAATAAATTATAGACTCAATAGTAAAAAAAATTATCATTTTAATAAACAATTTTCATAAAAACAAAGTCAAACGGATACCAAAATTTCGACATTTTTCATGTGAAAAATTATACCAATCAAACACAATTAATTACAATTTCCTGTAATTTATTTTCTTTCTACTTTCGTAATCAAACGGACCTTAATAACAAACTGTCAAGCCAGTTTTAGTTATTGTAATCTGAGTGATCTAAGATTTACAATGTCATAATTTAAACTTCCTTTTTTTTAACCCTTTAAACGTAACTCTCTTGTCTTGTCACGGAGAAAGAAGTTTAGAAAAGTAAGACTATCTCCAACTCTTTATCAAAATTTATAGCATTTTGCACTAAATCTTACACCATTTTACAACACATCTTGCACCATTTTATACCAAATCTTACATCAAACTGAAAATCATGTCCAATCTATTACATCAAAAGTTGCACCAAATGAATAGTGTTTAAAAGTTCTCTTCGTCGTTTAATTCCTAACAAATTATTTATCTCAAAAATTATTTAATTATTTATTTCATTACTAAACAAATTATTGAATAAATAATTACGTTCAGTAAACAAAAATAAGGACTTCATTAATAAATTTAAAAAGTTTAGTATTATTAAATACAAATACAACTAAGAAAATATTAAATCATAAAAAATTTGCACAAAAAATTTGGTGCAACTTGATGAATTATGGTGCAACGAAGATTGGTTGGGGATGCTTTAACAAATAGAAACTACAAAAGAAGTTTTTTTATTTTTGTCAAGAGGAACAGATAACAAATATTGCTAGTGGTGTACAAAAGTAATTGCAAAAACTCGTGAATAAAGCCAATGTGGAGGTAATTCTTAAACCTGGTACAACAATGATCCACACTTGATTTCCCATACAGGCTCCACCACTTCTATGCATCAGCGAGAAGAAGATACGCACAAACCATATTCAAAACAAGAACTATTTATTATGAGCTCATTTGGTAGAGATTAAAATCGGATTAAAATTGAAAAACTAACCGTTATTGTTGACTTTTATTAGATGAGTGAGACCAATAACGACCATATTTTCAATTTTAATCGGCTTTTCAGCCCTCCCAAACAGGCTGTATATATTTCTATCTTGTAGAACTTAATTTCGAAAAAGAGAGAGAGACACAAGTAAAATGACATTCTAGCAGACGATATTTCCAGCATGCTGCAACTGCGATAATATTTGTGGTTAGCTCAGCATGACCTTAAAAGAAAATGTAGAATGGAAGTCACTAAAATACACATCAATCCATATCGAGGAAATCCATCCGCTTTTTCATAGTACCCTTGAGATCTGAAGCCACCTCTTCTGCTTTCTGTGCCTGATAGGAACAGAAAAACACACGGCTAAAACAGCTGAAGTGCATGATTAAATAAACATAAAAATGGCAATCAATCGTATGAGAAATTTTTCAGGAAGAAAAGAAATACGCGAGCATAGTGGGTGTTAAGAATCAACATTTCCACACGAGTAACATATCACTTTTTAATTAAATCGTCATTTCAAAAAGGCAATATAATATGTTGCTTTTGGCTCAGTTCACCTCTACATAAATCAATCATCACACAGTCGGCATTTCCATTGATATATGCACTAATAAAACATCATGAACTCTTACCCTTTTTATCTCATCCACTGAAACACGAGTCATATGTGGGGGAAGTTCTTCTTTCTCCAAATCCTAATCAATCACATCTGATTAATAAAATAACCCAAAAGAAAGCAGAATACTAATAAGCCATTGTTTGGCTTTGCTAAAAATCATATTTTTAGTTGATGAAATGTGTTATTCAAAAGGTGAAAAAAAATTTTGTGCATTCCATGAAATGTGTGGATGAAAATGAGTTCGATGAAAAATGAGCGTAGAAAAGGGGGCCAAACAAAGGCTAAAGGTTACTGACAAAGTAAAACAACGCATACCAGCTCGCCGATCAACACTACATTTTCCCCACGGATTATGTATAGACCTAATGGGATGTCACAGTAAAGATCACCAACAATTACGCGCTCACATGCACCTTCTAGAACAGCATTGGCTATAAATAAGATGATCAAAGTCAGTTAAACACTCAATAACAAATAATATAGGGGAATCAAACCACTGATGTCAATAAATGTGAAAATCAATACCAAATTGATCAAAAGACCGGAGAGTCCCCAATAATTTCCGTCCATCTCGCAGCAAAACAAGGAGTTTCCCTGGGAAATAGCAAGCGTAAGATAGAAAATGTGCACCTCCCAATCTGAGCCAATGTAAACTTTAGCCGTATTCACACATAATAAATCCTGAACATTTTACCAATGAACAAGCCTATATATTTGCCCGAGAGTCAAACTCCATGCAAAAAAAATTGTTCTTCACAAGGCTTCTAAATTTCTTATTATATGCATCAATTTCACATCATAAACTTGATTCTAATTATATGGCTATCATGCTGAAATGAAAATTGGACAGACTTGGATTTGGTTTTATTGTTTACTTTACTCTTACAGGTTTCATATGGAAAAACAACAAAGGAAAATATCTAACCAAAATTCTTGCAAACATATCAAAGAAAAAACAGGATACCTCCTCCAAAGATAAGACTCAGAAAACAACTAGTCTATTTCAGAAAATCAATACATCAGCATTCATTTACTCACACGAATACAAAGCCACAATGGCATTAAGAATAAATCTCCAAAAGGAACATGAAAAACCTCTCATAGAAATAGTGTTAGTCATTTCCTGTTAATCTCAAAGAGAAGGGAAGCTATACGAAGGTTGGTAGCTGCTATAATCTTCCTGGTGTAGAGCTTATCAACCAGCACTGATGATGGAAGTAGCAATTGCCAATACACCTTTGTGGCTGGGCAAATTCAGTATCCAGGGTAGATGCCATGCATCACCTGAAATAAATAAGAGTTGACCTAGAGGCTGCATTTTTGGGGAAAAACCAGGCAGCCCCACCTAGATTTCAAGAACATATAGTGGCTGCCTAATTCGTTGGGCAACAATTATACCCTTGAAGTATGACCTTAGTGAATAAAGCTTCAGGGACAGGTACTATAAACGGTACAGATGGTTACAATGTCCTCCATTAACTCTGGAAATTTAAAGGGAAAGTGGGAAACGTGCTATAGCCCTCGTCCCCTCAATACGAGAGAAATGTTTTGTATACACCGCTACCATAGTTAAAGGTAGACATTCTCAATTTAAGGGTGAGACTCTAAGCATTTACACAACTATACTTAGACTGATTCTCAAGCCGGAGCGGTCAGGGGAGAAAAGCCCCATTTTTTCTATGCAAGTTCTTTGTTGTCGAAACTACCATTAGCGGAGGGGGAGAGGCGGAATGAATATCAACCCCAAATTGCATTAAAACTTCGAGAAAAAAATTCCACCAAGAACATCAGGAACCAATGGCACGGTTTATCATAAATAAAAATATCACCCTAAAACGACCAAAATTTCGATTTCAATTATCAAGAAATACCCAAACGCACATTAGATTTATCGTCGAAATTTAGATTATAAAGAAAATCCGAAAAAAAAAATCAAGAAAAACTTACTGTCAAGATAGTTGGCAAGAGAAGTAGAGAGGTAAATATCTTCTGGGCCTGCCCAAGACATTGATGAGTTCCCAAAAAGACTTCAGCTTTCACGTTATCCCCCACAAAAAACACCAAACACAAACAATTTCAACGAAACAAAATTGCATTGGCAGCTCAGATATGCTCTCTTTTATTTCCCCACCCCATTTTCACGGGAAAAGTTAAAAATTTTGAAAAGTGCTAAAACCCTAATTCAAGAAAATGGAATCCTGGAAGTTGAGGATTTCGAGTTGACTTTTTGTTGAAGTTCAGATCTGGAAAAATCTGAGGTACAGTGAGGCACAAACGCATGACAGTTCGTGAAAGAGAGTATAGTAATATTTTTCTTATAGTGCACTTCCGCCTGGAGAAAAAATTTCGGTTGACCCTTGAGACATTGAGTTTATTACACTGAAGCTACATACTTTTTAAAAAAAATAAAATAGAGGCTGATTTTTTTATATAAACTAATGAAACGCACGTGCAAGGCAAGTGTCATAATATAATTGGCTAAGTATAGTATTGACTGATTTTTGATTATTTTTTGTGACATCACTAAATCTTATTTAACAAAACTTCTTCAATAAAAAACTCGGAAGTTTGAACGAAAAATATACAAATAAAAGTTAAAAATAATTCATATAAACAATCAATACAATCAAAACATATTAATATTAGCTCAACAGTGAATATGTTAATAAGAAGGATGACATTAGTACAACGACATCAAAACACACATGGGCATCGGGGACAACATCGATGTTGCAGTCGATGGGGCAGCACTCTCATAGGTTGGAGGCAACGCCCCAAACAGTGATCGACTTGACCGGTCAAGTCGCAGGGTTGCGGGGGTCGAGGGGGCAGCGCCCCCCTCATGAGGTCCGTGATCGACCCGATCGATCAATTCGAGCGACAGTGCTCATCGTGGCAAAAAAATAAATGAAATTCAGTATTTGGCAAAAAAAAAAAAAAAGTAATTCAGTAATAATTCCGGAAATCGCAACACGTGGTATAAAGTGTTTTGCTCCTTTTATATTGTAGCGATGAAATATAGAAAAAAAAAATTACATACATCTTATTACAATAGAGTTATCAATTAGCACATTGTAACAAATTTACAGTTATAATTTAATCCGATTAAAAAAAGAAAGAGAAAGAGAACAAAAAAGTGTAGACACTCTTTTGAATTTACCAATCTTATTTCATTTTTCTCTCCTTTCGGAACAAATTTTAGACTAATAAATGAATGTGTATTATGTATCTCAATGTATTTAAAAAAAAAAAATTGTCTCCGTGCTGCACGGAGACACGGCCAGTTATTTATTTATTTATTAACATTTTGAGTCAAAACCAACCAAACCCACGGTTTCCATACAATTCATTTCGATTCAAATTCACATAATTCTCAACAACTCCTTGAAAATTCATCATCAATTTCATTATTCATTAATAGCAATTCACAAATCACAATACTAAGCCCATGTTTGATCCAAATTATTGTAGAATGAGAATGAAAAATATAGCCGTTATTGGGATCCACACAAGAGATAGAAAATTTAAATTTAAATGTTGATGTGATGGATAACGATCATAGTTTTCATTTTAATGAGATAATAATGTATATCAAACGGGGCTTAAATCCACAAATCAATATGAAAAAATATTCCAAAAGCTCAAAAGTCTGAAATTACAAATTCAAATTTACCTGGACACTGCATTACAAAGCTCTTACACCCACACCCACACACATATATAGTACGGTAAAAAAAAAACATCCATCCTTGGCAACAGTGTCGCTGTCATCTCCACCAGTGGTTGAGATTTATGATGCCTTATTGTTCTTCTACTTTTGGCGTCTCCATTGCTGCTATTTTTCCTGCTATTTCTCGACTGTTGTATTGCTACAATTTTGGAAACTCAAATCTCCAAAAAGGCTGGAAGAGAAGTGAAAATGAAGCTCAAAGATTTTATTAAAGATAATATAAAATCAATA
>CAIGRO010211335.1:0-19928 GCA_903798355.1 Fraxinus baroniana | reverse complement strand
TCGTGTACAGCGCGACTAGGCACGCATAGGCGGGAAAAATTGAGCCTCCAAAGGGAAAGTGAGCCTAGCACGCCTAGCCGCCTAAGCGCGCTTTGCCACGGCTAGGCGCGTTTAGGCACGCTTAGTCGCTCATTAAGTGGTCAACGTTGTCCGTTGACCGCTTAATTACCGCTTAGCCTCAAAGCGAGGCGTATTCATCAAGCTTCGAGCCTAGGCGAGCTTTTTAGAACAGAGATAATTTCTATGGACACGATTTCTGTTTCTGGATCCATTTTGTGCATTCAAAAGTATTTACATTTCTTCTTGATGATTACAGGTTCCTTTGGAGTATTGTATATAGTGTGATAATTTCTCGAATCTGCAAGTGAAGCTAATGCTTGCTCAGAATGAAATGGAGATGCTACCCCGAAAAATAATAGGAAATGCTTCACATGATATCAATAATGTAACCACTGGTTAGAGTGAGCACTTTTTTCTTACTTATAATTAGAAAAGAATAACTTATTTTGACACTAATGTTGGGATATTTTGAAACATTAGCAACTTATTTCATTTTTTAGCTTTTACCAACGAATTTAATATTTTTATATTACTTATAAATAATTTTTTAGTGTCTGCCAAATATATTGTTGCCACTAATCGATTATTATTTCGTAGAAATACTAGTTTTAGTCCCTCATTCATGTCACTTGGAAAGTGAATAATCTATTTTAGATTTTGGCCTTGGTAGAAACTGTCTTTTGACTGGAATTTCGATTGAGAAAATAAATGAGCATTTATTTGTATATGTAATGGGATCTGTGTGCCAAGTAAGCCTTCGTTTGGTTACCCCCCCCCCCCAAAAGCCCCGCTCCCTCCCCCTCCCTTTTTTGTCTGAATTATAAGTTGGTAGAAGTGAATGGAGAATAAGAGATAGTATTTGTCTGTACTCTAAAATGTGTAGTTAAAATTGATGTTTGACTTTGAAAATGAAATTTTTAGCAAAACAAAAAAAAAAGTGAATAAATAAAAATGGCTGACTCTATATATGAAAGAGAATTCTATTTTCAGAATTATTTAGCTTCCAGTCGGTATATATTTGTAAAGTGATTCTTTATTGGGCACTTTGCAACGCTGCTTTTAATTGTGATTAAGGATAATTCTATATGTACAAAATCCTATACTACATAGATGACTTAATCGCCAAGTGGCGTCCCTCTATTGGAGGGGCGCCGGGTGGGCCAAGCGCCCCTCCAATAGGGGGACGTCACTTGGCGATTAAGTCATCCTTGTAGTAAAGGATTTTGTACCTCTAGCATAGTCCTTGTGATTAATGCTAATCAGATGATTCAATGCATCCTAAACTGGCGAACAAGGTTATAAGCATGGGAAATCACACGTGACGGTATAGGCTATAATTACAGGAAATTTAACAAGTTTTTGCACAGGAACCTGTACCTGCAGATTTTGACCACCCTGCATTAACAGGGCCACGTAGGCCTTGCTTAAGTGGCATTATCCATAAAATTATTCCTTGCGATGTGAAGGTTTGTACCATGCAATGATTAATCAGTTTTAAGATATGATCAATTTACTCCCTGACTTATCAAATTTACATATGACACAATTTTACACTATTTTTTACATCTCACAAATTTGATTCAACCATCATAATTTCGCCACATCACCCATTTGTCAAAAAGGATATCAAAGTACATCTACAAATAGCTTAATTGTCAAAGCTTATACATGACAGTTAGAAATATTGTCCAGTACAGACCAAATTTAATCAAGGTTGGACTTTGATTTTTCGGCCATGGATTTAATAATGGTAAAATATAAAATAATATTATGACAAGACTAAAAATAATATAATTTATAAGTTATACTAGTTTTTTGTGAGTTTTCATACTTTGATATGTCTAATCTTGATTTGTTTGAATATTCTTGAAATTCATTGTCCAAACTCCAAAGAAAACAAAAAAGGCAGGAACATAGAGGGTTTTGAAGACAAAAGAAAAAGTAAAACTTCTCTATTTTATGTAAACATATCCATATTAAATGAATTTAAAGGAGCATTTCTAAAAAATTACAAATTTCTTTTGTGTTTTGTTGAAATTTGGATAACTTTAAGTTTTGATTGCTATTATCTTAGTTGCAAGTTGCAACTAAGTTATATTACTCACTGTTTATCGAATTAAAAAATTATTTATTATTCTATTCTCTCTTATTTTTATGTATAATTGTCAACTAGTCTAAAAACTTAAATTAGAAATAGAACACATTTGAATTTAGTGTACCATACTCCTTCACGTGCATCTCATATTTATCATTTTATTAATTGTGATGTGTTTACGATTCTAATAAATCGATAACAATAAAACTTAACTAAATATCTCTATCTCAATCCAATACTATATAAAGTTATAGGTTTGAGAAACATCACATTTTAAAAATGAAGTTTATTTCTTTGAATCTAAAACTTCAACAAAGTAGCTAATTAATTATAAATTAAAATTCATATAAATCGGGGAATTATTATTTTAAACATTTCGAGCTTTATACACAACATCTTTATCCACTTAAGTTGGTCACTACCAAATATAGAATAACATGAAAACCTCCTTAAAGAGAAAAAAGAAGAAGACAATAGAAATGAATTCGAAGAAGAATAAGAAAGTAGGAAAAGAAGACGACATAGAGGAAAAACTTTGATAGAAAATATATACATGCAATTGAAGATGCAAATTCAAGCTATGAATTCTGCTTCTCAAGCTTTGCGTCCACATATATTATTGCATCTCATCTTCATCAAATCTTAAGACTTAAAAAAAAAAAAAAAAAGATTGGGACTGGGACTGGGCTAAACGGCCTGCACTGGACTACAAGTGACTCCACCCCCTGATCGTGATGCAAATTTTGTGCAAAAAATAAAATAAATAAATAACAGAAATTAGCTTCTGTCAAAATGTGCTTGTGAATTTATTATTTGATTATTTATGTCAATGCAACATTATTTTAGTTCGATTTTCGGACTTAAATCATATAGAAAACTCAAGCATTTCTTTTTAACCAACCTTTTTTTTTTTGCTTATTTGGAGTAATAAATAACGTCATTTTATGACATTGATCAGTATCGATGCCATGTAGGTTTTAATGTTAGTTTTTTTGACTGAGCGACCATTATTGCAATAGTTAAAAACTCGATTGATTCTCACCATAAGAAAATAATTTCAACGTTTCGATTATCATTAACGTAATTAACCCACTTTGTTTCTCATTAGGTTGATAAAATTGATATTACCTAACGATCATGCTCTTATCTTGTGTTCAATCAGAAATTTCGAGGCTTCATGGAGAAAACTTAGTTTGACTGTGAAAATCATCGCAAAGATATTCATATCATAGTTTTCAATTTTCATCCAAATTGGCATTTCTCCCACACTATCAACTAATAAGATTACTCCTACAGTCATAAATGTCGTTTCACCCCTATTCTTTATAAAGCACATTTTAATGAATTCCTGTTGCAAGAGTTTTTTCCTCAACTTCATGATTTCTATTTTATGATGATAAAGTATATAATTATATATAAATACCAATTTTCCTACATAGAAGTCTTGCTTTCCTTACATGGTTACCCATTAATGTAATGAGTAAGTTAATTAGGGTGTACTAGTAGTGAAGAATATTGGTTATAAAGGGAGGAAGAAATACATCATCACATCTGATTATTCTATCATAAATGATGACATCCTTTGTGACGTCAGCTCGTCATGTACACTAACTTGCATGAAAAAGACATTAGCCACGTTATACGGCGTTTTTGAGGAACTAAAACAACTCGGGCTAAGGAAGGCTAGTTTGATTGGATGAGAGTAAGTGGTATATAGAAGCACAAATCAACCAAATTTTTCTTTCCCTTCCCTTCCATATACCAATGGGGTTAGGGTCTGTTTGGTTTAGATTTTACAATTTTACAGTAAATCAATTCTCATTTTTCAAATACACATTCTTCAATAAAATAATATTTTACATCACATCAATATTTTTTTTTCAACCACACATTTCCCATCATATCACTATTCAAAATCAATTCTTCCTCCAAAAATCTAAACCAAACAAGCTCTTAATATGTTTTTATGTGCACTCGAACTGTTTTTACTTCAGTTGCATGCTCTCACGCTGTATACAAGTACTCCCTATTGTTCATATGCTTCCAACATTTCCCATGAAATGTACTTCCTAACATATTATTCACTATAAATAAACCATAATAACGTTTAATCGCATGAAAAATAATGTGTTAATGTAAAGAGTTGTATGAAGATTGCAGTAAAAAAGTACGTGAATAATTAGATAGGTTGGAAAATTCTATTAAACTTCTAATTATGATATCACTCGAATAGGAACATCCTTTTATTTTCTTGTCCTTTTTTAGTTAATAAATAAAATATTTGTATATAAATACACACATGGATGGAGAAAAGTGATTACACATCAATTAAACGGTGCCTATTCGATCATTTTCATAAAAAAATATAGACGATTTCAATCAAAACGCCAGATACAATTTTCGAAAACCTCCGATAAATTGCGACTAGGGTTTTACGAAAAAAAAAAGAAGGAAAAAACAGATTCTTGTCGTTACACAGAATTTTTTTCCTCATAAACTGTGTATAGTTTGGAATTTTTTTTTTTCCAAAATCGGTAATCCGCCTCTGCAGTTCTGGAGTTTTATGACACAGCAGAAAGAAAGGGGAAATTGCGATTAGGGTTTCACGAAAAAAAAAAAGTTTCTTGACGTTACATAGAATTATTTCCCCTCATAAACTGTATAGTTTTGGAGTTCTTTTTTTATCTTTTGCAAAATCGATAATCCACTTCTACAGTTTTGGAGTTTTACGAACAGCAGAAACTGATAAACGAGGTTGGCATTTTCACTTTTGTTCTACATTTTTTGTAACTCTTTCTTAATTACTTTTACCTATAGCTTCCAATACAGTGTATACAATTAATTTTCTACTTCCGGAAGAAATTGTTGTTGCATGCATTCCTCTGTCATTTTTCGTTTCATTACGGGATTTTTTTTTTAAATATTCCACCCCTTAACTTTTCGAGGAGAGGCTGTAATTTTCCTCTGGCTTGCTGTCAAGAGTCTTTCCAAAATAATGATGTGGAAACTGAAAGTTTACCCCTTCAAAAATGAAAATTGTAGGAAAAGAGTCTTCTTCTCTTTTCCTAATAGGACTCTCATAGGGCGGCATTAACATTTTGTAGTGCATCTACAATTATAGGATTTAAGGAAGGAAATAGAGGGTTTTGACTGGCTTTTAAGAATGTGTAAAAAAGACCAATAATTTAAAAGGATGCCATTGAGTTTAAGTGTAACCGCGAGATTGAAGTGTAAGCTGCCAATGTCACCAATAGCTTGGGTATTTAAGGCATATACAGTTTATGACTTGTACTGTAAACTGTCAGAAAGTGATGTGTAAAGGTAAATACACATTCATAGTTTTCTGGTCTCTTTTTTGTTGAGGTAGTTCAATAACTCCCAAAAGGGACTGGAGAATGAGATACTCGATTTATTATGCAAACTGAACCTAAATTATCATTATATTGAATGTTATTTCCTTGCTCGTTAGAGAATAAAAATATAATTATTTTGTTAGAGAAAAGTGTAGATTCACCAGATCATGCTGTACTTTTTCGACAATTGAAAAAATGTAGTTGCAAGCTTATAAACTATACTTGTTTAGTTGTTATATTTTTAGTTTCATGAAATCTGCATGCTCCTTCTGGTATGTGACACTTTTGTTAGCTAAAATATTTACTATTACAGTGTTACTTTAAATTTATGATTTCGCAAACTGGGATTACTGCTCTAGCATTTTGAGTAATTCAAATTTAGTTGCTAGGTTGAGTTGAAATTTGTAATGTTTTGGAAATCTCATGTGAGTACATTTGATCTGGAAAATGTATTGCTTGTGAATTATTATTTTCCCTAGTAATTAATATGTGAGCTCACTAGAGACTAGCTAATAAGAGCATATGACCCTTGAATTTAAGGCAACGCCTTTTGAACTTTGAGAGTCATTCTAAGGATGCAGTTGGTGATGTAGGACAGTCCCAATAAGATCGAATTTGTTTTGGTATTTAACTGGAATTGATGTCCACGATCTCCTAAAATATAGTTGATAGCGATTATAGATTTTTTGTTAATACCAAAGCTGTTCAGGTGCTTCTGTAGAGCTGTGAACACTAACTTCCATATAGTAATTATGGTTTCAAGCTGCTATTTTGGTGTCTCAGCAGCAGATTTCTAGTCAAGATATATTAGGACCATAACGCCTTTTTTATTTATAGAATAGAGGGAGAATCGATTATCAATTATTAAATATAGGTGAACTGAAATGGGAAATAGAGAAGATCATAGAGTAGAAATAGAAAGTGATGGGTAAGGATGGTTTGACGGCCAATGTTGCCCGTGGCAGACAATAGCAAGTGGAAGAACGCATACATTTAGACAGTTAGACCCTGTCTGATAACTATTAAAACAAAATTATTTTTTTCTCAAAACTCATTTTCAATCACACATTCTCGCAATAAAATATTCTACACGTAAACCCTAAACTTTTTCCTACCTTTTAACCCGACATTCTCCAAAAAAAAAAATCACTATTCAAAACTCAATTTCCTATTTTAATGGTCGTTGAACATGGGCTTACTTTCAAGGATGTGTGGTTCGAAGTGGGTCACACAAACACAATATTTTAAATTGTTAAGATCATCTAGAGCTCATTTCAGTTTAACCAAATAGCAAGGCAATTTTTAACCAGTGGAATCAATGTAATGATGTATAGTGCTAAAACAAAAATTGACAGAGTCACAGAGACGTACTAAAGTCGTTACGTGTTCCTTTTGTTGGCTCTGGTTACTTCAATTTCCATGTAAAGTATGTGGACTAAAGGATGGACTGGGTTAGTCTGAGGTCATATCAGATATAGTAAAATCAAAGCTGCTACATTGCTTCAAATTGTCTGAAAAAAAATTAAAGTTGGCAAAGGAAAAAATAACACAAAATAGAAAGAAAGAAGTGAAGGGATAAAACGCGAAATTGTGACTGGGGTTTTATGGGAAAACTGAAAATAAGAATCTAATTTTTCTTCTTGTTCACAGAATGAATTTCTCTTAAACCGTTGCTAAATTGTACAGCTTTGGAGTTTGATTAACTGCAGAAACTGATGAAATAAGGTTGGTGTGTTTCAGACTTTCAGTTTCTTTGTAAAATTTTTATTATCCTTTTTTAATTCTATCCGGTGCCTTCATTTCCATGTATGCATTCTGCTTAGTAAGTTTCTTCTTCCAAAATAACTGTTTTGTCCACATATAATACTAGTTGATTGTGATACACTTTGGAGCTTTCCTTCGTCACTTATAATTTAAATTTCTTGGATTATTTTAATTATTCCACTACAATTTTGCAGAGATGCTGTTTTTCTTTGGTTTAGCTTGCAGTCAAGAGTCCCATCAAAATAAATGTGGAACTTGAATTTTTTCTCCTTTTACTTGTTAATAAATAATTGATTTGAAATAGGGTGTCTCGTTGAGTGGCTGGATTTTTTTTAATAAAGAGATGAGCATTAGTGACACTTAATAATACGGTGGCATGCAAACATTCCTGTGCATGTACAGTTATTAGTGTTATGATTTATGGAAATGTTGGCATGCGTTGCATGTGGATAATCTTTTCTAAATTTGGGAAGAGCTAGAAAGTGCATTTATTCAGTTAATACTGATGCCATGGAGTTTGAAAATTTTAAGGACACTTACCACGAGTTTTATAGACGCTTTGCCATAGGCCAAGAGAGGGGAGTTGTCAAGATGAGGTCAGTGACATTCATTGCATAAAAAAATATATAATTTCCCTAAGGTGATCAAGTAAACTGCTTTCTTCCGCGTATTGTCAGAAAGTGATATGCGAACATATGCACGCATTCATAGTTTTGTGGTCTCTTTAATGTTGGAAGAAGTTCAAAAAATTCCAAAAGGGACAGGAGCGAGATACTTGTATTCATTACTTCAAACAAAACTCTAAATTTCATTATTATTAGTAAATCATTTCCTTATTGATTAGATGATGAACAATTACCTATTTGTTTAAGGAAAGTGATACATTCACCCGTACGCTGTATTTATGAGTAGTGGAGTATTGGCTTTTGTCCTGTGCTGACAAAAAAGTTGTTGCACGCCATAAATAATGTAGGTTAACATCTGTCAATTGCTATACATGATGGCTTATTGTATAGCTAGTTCATAGAAATCTACAAGCTCCTGATAATGATATTCAGATTGGTGGTTTTACTAGGACGTGACATTTCTTTATTTGTAATGCTAATTATTAGCTTCAATTTTGCTCGTCACCGGCATTTAAACTTTGAAGTTATTCTAATTTTAGTTAGTAAAAAGTTGAACTTATTGATGTCTGTGAAGTGAAGTCTCCACAAATAGAGTTTGATCAAGAAATTCTTTTTTTATTAGTTTATGTTATCTCTTGTAATTAATATCTGAACTAACTAGGACTAGCTAATATGAACTTTTAACTTGAGACCGGACTTTGAATTTGGAAAATCAATTAAGGCCACAATTAGTGGTCTAGAACTTATGATTGGATTTTTTTACGGGATACTACTATAATTGATGCATATCTTACTGGAGGTTTCTACTTAGTAGTGATTAAGGATTAACAAGAAAAGAAAATTGTGGTAATATCAGAGCTGTTCAAGGGCTTCTCTGAAGTTGTGAGCATTAATCCCCCATAATTCCGATCTCGTGTTGCTGCTATGGGGTTTGTGAAACGGGACTCGTCCAAATCAATTATGGTTTTATTACTTTGGCTATGGATGATGTATAATTAATAGTTTACTACTCTTTTGCCTTAAGAATAAATCGAACAATTAAAACTCATAAGAAAGAATGAAGTGGCTATGGATGGAATGAATTGGGTGAAAACGACTCCATTACTGTAGAAGCAAGTTGCAAAGAGTGAAAATGACTCTAACCACTCTCTGTTTCAAGAATTGAGTATTCGTGTATCGAGAACCCAAGCCAATTCTGGTCTATTTCGTACGAAACTCTCTACGGCTACACCTAATCCAAGCTGGCTGGCTGGCTTCAAATCCGAAATCAATTTTAATTCCCATATTCGCAGATCAGAGGCCCTTCCTCAGAAGCGACTCAATTAATTTGGAGCTTCAATGGAAGATGGACGAGGGATTTTCTTTCGGAGTGACAATGAAAATTCGATTAGCAATATTTGCAAAAATAAAAAGTTAGAAGTGTTGGTGGTAAATGATGAATGGGAAGAACTAGAGGTTGAAGAAATGGTAATAGAGGTAGATGAACGTGCAACTTGGGGGATAAAATGAAGGAGATGCTCACTAATTTCATGGTCGGACCTATAGTGCCAAATATGATGAAAATCAAGAGGCAGATCGCACAACGAACTATGGTGATGTTAACTGACCGTGGGCCACCCAAAATTTTATTCTCGTAGGCCTTATTTAAACTTTGGAAATTCTGTAGATGGGTGCTACCAGTTATAAGGTTTACATGGATACTATGCTAATGATATTAGGCCAGTCTAGCCACTCCTAAAAGCATATTTCGAATTTGTAATTTGCCTCCACCTTCACATTGAAAACAAGTAAATTTTGAGGTCGGGGTATTGATAGAATCTCATAGGTTACATAGTTAGGGGAGGGTAGTACAGGTTTGCTCACTCCAACCAGGGGACAAAGATACCTTGGCTAGAGTGGACAAAGATTGTAATAAAAGGGAAAAAAAAAACTTATATGGCTTCATTTCATTTGGACACAAGGTTGGGTGATTATAAGTTCTTTTCATTTTGACAACACTTTAACATTATATTATGTGATTATTCATCCATGTTTTCCGAGTATAAATGTGTGTGCGATTTGCGTGCATTGGAGTTCATTTTTGCATCGTGCAGTTTGAGTGCTCATGTTCATTGTGAAAAGTTTCAGTGTTCTAATTTTTTACTGGAAATATATACTTGTATAAACTCCAAGTTAAATTGTTGTACAATTTCATTTGGGCCGCCCTACTCCCTCTTGTTGTTTGGTTTGTCTTTTGCAATGTTCACCTTCTGCCCTATATATAAGGGAGCTTCGATTTTATACGTGGCTATGGTATTTCTTCGCAGAGCCTCCATACTCCCAGCCCCAGATGTTGTCTCTTTGCGCCCTCTCTTAAGACTCTCACCAACTCTGGACACTGTGCAGTTTCAGTAGCTCTCGTAGCTGAAGTTGTTACACTTTTGGAACTCCCTGTTGCAACAGACGCACATAGATTCTGATGGTAGAAGGATCAAAGAACATGTGAACTGGGAATGTTTCCAGATTTGGGAGCAGATTTCTCTATCACTAAAAAGGGCTCTCGATAGTGGGGACACACGAGAGTTTCGTTGCTGTGAATCTTCAGGAACTCATATAGTATCCTGCACTTATTGCATGACATTAAACAAGTTTTTTGATGGATGATGACTGGGATCTATAGAGAATTGATGGCAGCAGTGTGGTGATAATGCTTGGTTCCTTGGAAGCGGGTGGGAAAGCACTGGAAATTGTTGGCAATTTTAGGAGGATTTTGATGATTATGGACGTGAACATAATGAAAATTGGTGGCAGCATCTGGAGTCGTGCTAGGCACCGAATCCTTTGGGCCAGGGTGGAGGGGGAACATACTGAGCTGAAGGGGCTGCATCTGGAGTTCATTGATGAGTGGGAATTTGTTGGCTACCATTGGCTATTGACTGATACCTTGGTCAGAGTGGACAGATTGTAATAAAAGGGGAAAGAAAAAATTACAGGGCTTTATTTCATTTGGACACAAGGTTGGGTGATTATCACTTCTTTTCATTTTGACAGCACTTTAACACTATATTATGTGATTATTCATCCGTGTTTTCTGTGTATAAATGTGTGTGCGATCTGCGTGCATTGGAGTTCATTTTTGTATTGTGCAGTTTGAGTGCTCATGTTCATTGTGAAAAGTTTCTGTGTTCTAATTTCTTATTGGAAAGATATCATTGTATAAATGCCGAGCTCAGTTATTGTACAATTTAACTAGAAATTTTACACGACTAATTGAAGTCAAATTTTCTTTAACATTTACGTTTTAACTTACTAATGCCATCACACAGAGGAAACTTTTTGAGGCTGGGATGTCTTGTTGGAACAATGTAATACAACATATTTATTGTTTTAATCTTCATTTCACCAACGGCTTATGGATTCTCCTTTTCCATGTTTATGTTTTTCATATTTGGAGGTCCCAAATCAGCAGCAATGCTCCACTGGTTTAGCTTCTCGAAGATTTTTGTCTTAGCCTTTTTCTATCAGCATGGTACGAAGTTCATATTGAGACCACTCCTTTGTGCTTATGGACTGGTCACTAGTAGAAAATGACTCTTTCGGCTCCTAAGTTTCCTCGTGGATTTCCAAATGAAATTGTCGTTTGGTTTCTGTCTTTTGGACTGTTTACCCATCTAAACACCTCTTTTTGATTGGATTCTCTGAAGATGAGGGAGCTTAAGTTTTATATGTGGCTATGGTATTTCTTTACAGAGCCTCCATACTCCCAACCCCATATGCTGTTTCTTTGCGCCCTCTCTTGAGACTTTCACCGCCTCTGGACACACTGTGCAGTTTCAGTGACTCTCGTAGCTGAAGTTGTTGCACTTTTGGAACTTCTTGTTGCAGCAAACACACCTGGATTCTGATGGTAGAAGGATCTAGGAACACGTGAATTAGGAATGCTTCCAGATTCGGGAGCAGACTTCTCTATCACCAAAAGGGGTTCTCGATAGTGGGGACAATGGGAGTTTCGTCGCTGTAAATCTTCAGGAACTCATATAGTATCCTGGACTTATTGCATGATATAAACAAGTTTCTTGATGGATAAGGACTGGGATCTATAGAGAATTGATGGCAGCAGTGTGGTGATAATGCCTGGTTCCTTGGAAGTGGGGTGGGAAAGCACTGAAAATTGTTGGCAATTTTTGGAGGATTTTGATGATTACGGACGTGAACAAAATGAAAATTGGTGGCAGCATTTAGAGTCATGTGCCAGGCACCGAATCCCTTGGGCCAGGGTAGAGGGGGAACATACTGAGTTGAGGGGCTGTTTCTGGAGTCCATTAATGAGTAGGAATTTGTTGGCCACCATTGGTTATTGACTGATACCTTGGCCAAAGTGGACACATTGTAATAAAAGGTCCCAAAAAAAAAAAAAAAAACTTATATGGCTTCGTTTCATTTGGACACAAGGTGGGGTGATTATCACTTCTTTTCATTTTGATAGCACTTTTAACACTATATTATGTGATTATTCATCCATGTTGTGTATAAATGTGTGTGCGATCTGCGTGCGTTGGAGTTCATTTTTGCATTGTGCAATTTGAGTGTTCATGTTCATTGTGAAAAGTTTCCGTGTTCTAATTTCTTATTGGAAATATATCCTTGTATAAATGTCGAGCTAAATTATTGTACAATTTAACCAGAAATTTTACACATGACCAATTGAAGTCAGTTTTTTTTAACATTTACGTTTTAACTTACCGGTGCCATCACAGAGAGAAAACTTTTTGAGGCTGGGATGTCTTGTCGGAACAATGTAATGCGACATATTTATTGTTTTAATTTTCTTCACTAACGGCTTATGTATTGTCCTTTTCCATGTTTATGTTCTTCATGTTTGGAAGTCCCAAATTAGCAGCAATGCTCCATTGGTTTTGCTTCTCGAAGATTTTTGTCTTAGCTTTTTTCCATCAGCATGGTATGAAGATCAGATTGAGACCACTCCTTTGTGCTTATGGACTGGTCACTAGTAGAAAATGACTCTTTCAACTCCTAAATTTTCCTGTGGATTTCCAAATGAAATTGTCGTTTGGTTTCTGTCTTTTGGACTGTTTACCCATCTATACACCTCTTTTTGATTGGATTCTCTGAAGATGAGGGAGTTTAAGTTTTATATGTGGCTATGGTATTTCTTTGCAGAGCCTCCATACTCCCAGCCCTAGATGTTGTCTCTTTGCGCCCTCTCTTGAGACTTTCACTACCTCTGGACACATTATGCAGTTTCAGTGGCTCTCGTGGCTGAAGTTGTTGCACTTTTGGAACTCCCTGTTGCAGCAGACGCACCTGGATTCTGATGGTGGAAGGACCAAGGAACACGTGAATTGGGAATGCTTCCAGATTCGGGAGCAGACTTCTCTATCACCAAAAATGGCTCTCGATAGTGGGGACAATAGGAGTTTTGTCGCTGTGAAACTCATATAGTATCCCGCACTTATTGCAAGACATTAAACAAGTTCTTGATGGATGACGACTAGGATCTATAGAGAATTGGAGGCAGCAATGTGGTGATAATGCCTGGTTCCTTGGAAGCGAGGTGGGAAAGCACTGAAAATTGTTGGCAATTTTTGGATGATTTTGATGATTACGAACGTGAACATAATGAAAATTGGTGGCAACATCTGGAGTCATGTGCCAGGCACCGAATCCTTTAGGCCAGGGTAGAGGAAGAACATACTGAGTTGAAGGGGATGTTTCCGGAGTCCATTAATGAGTGGGAATTTGTTGGCAACCATTGGCTATTGACTGATACCTTGGCCAGAGTGGACAGATTGTAGTAAAAGGTCAAAAAAAAAAAAAACTTATATGGCCTCATTTCATTTGGACACAAGGTTGGGTGATTATCACTTCTTTTCATTTTATAGCACTTTTAACACTATATATATTATGTGATTATTCATCCATATTTTGTGTATAAATGTGTGTGATTTGCGTGCATTGGAGTTCATTTTTGCATTGTGCAGTTTGAGTGCTCATGTTCATTGTGAAAAGTTTCCGTGTTCTAATTTCTTATTGGAAAGATATCCTTGTATAAATGCCGAACTAAATTATTATACAATTTAACTAGAAATTTTACACATGACCAATTGAAGTCAGTTTTTCTTTAACATTTACGTTTTAACTTACCGGTGCCATCACACAGAGAAAACATTTTGAAGTTGTGATGTCTTGCTGGAAAAATGTAATGCGACATATTTATTGTTTTAATCTTCATTTCACTAATGGCTTATGGATTGTTCTTTTCCATGTTTATGTTCTTCATATTTGGAGGTCCCAAATGAGCAACAATGCTCCACTGGTTTAGCTTCTCTAAGATTTCTGTCTTGGCCTTTTTTCATCAGCATGGTACGAAGTTCAGATTGAGACCACTCCTTTGTGCTTGTGGACTGGTTACTAGTAGAAAATGACTCTTTTAGCTCCTAAATTTTCCTGTGGATTTCCAAATGAAATTGTTGTTTGGTTTCTGTCTTTTGCACTGTTTACCCATCTATACACCTCTTTTTGATTGGATTCTCTGAAGATGAGGGAGTTTAAGTTTTATATGTGGCTATGGTATTTCTTTGCAGAGCCTCCATACTCCCAGCCCTAGATGTTGTCTCTTTGCGCCCTCTCTTGAGACTCTCACCACCTCGGGACACATTGTGCAGTTTCAGTGGCTCTCGTAGCTGAAGTTGTTGCACTTTTGGAACTCCCTGTTGCAGCATACGCACTTGGATTCTGATGGTGGAAGGATCAAGGAACACGTGAATTGGGAATGCTTCCAGATTCGGGAGCAGACTTCTGTATCACCGAAAAGGGCTCTCGATAGTGGGGACAATGGGAGTTTGGTAGCTGTGAATCTTCAGGAACTCATATAGTATCCTGCACTTATTGCATGACATTAAACAATTTTCTTGATGGATGAAGACTGGGATCTATAGAGAATTGGTGGCAGCAATGTGGTGATAATGCCTGGTTCTTTGGAAGCGGGGTGTGAAAGCATTGAAAATTGTTGGCAATTTTTGGAGGATTTTGATGATTACGGACGTGAACATAGTGAAAATTGGTGGCGGCATTTGGAGTCATGTGCCAGGCACCAGATCCCTTGGGCCAGGGTGGAGGGGGAACATACTGAGCTGAAGGAGCTGTTTCTGGAGTCCATTAATGAATGGCAATTTGTTGGCCACCATTGGCTATTGATCGATACCTTGGCCAGAGTGGATAGAAGGGGAAAAAAAAATTTATATGGCTTCATTTCATTTGGACACGAGGTTGGGTGATTTATCACTTCTTTTCATTTTGAAAGCACTTTAAAACTATATTATGTGATTATTCATCCATGTTTTACGTGTATAAATGTGTGCGATCTGCGTGCATTGGAGTTCATTTTTGTATTGTGCAGTTTGAATGCTCATGTTCATTGTGAAAAGTTTCTGTGTTATAATTTCTTATTTGGAAAGATATCCCTGTATAAATGCCGAGCTAAATTATTGTACAATTTAACTAGAAATTTTACATATGACCAATTGGAGTCAGTTTTTCTTTTAACATTTATGTTTTAACTTATCGATGCCACCACACAGAAAACTTTTTAAGGCTAAGATGTCTTGCTGGAACAATGTAATGCAACATATTTATTGTTTTAATCTTCATTTCACTAACGACTTATGGATTCTCCTTTTCCATGTTTATGTTCTTCATATTTGGAGGTCCCAAATCAGCAACAATGCTCCATTGGTTTAGCTTCTCGAAGATTTCTGTCTTAGCCTTTTTCCATCAGCATGGTACGAAGTTCAGATTGTGACCACTCCTTTGTGCTTGTGGAGTGGTCACTAGTAGCAATTGACTCTTTCAGCTCCCAAAT
This sequence comes from Fraxinus baroniana, assembly GCA_903798355.1. Lineage (NCBI taxonomy): Eukaryota > Viridiplantae > Streptophyta > Magnoliopsida > Lamiales > Oleaceae > Fraxinus > Fraxinus baroniana. The sequence goes on along the minus strand of CAIGRO010211335.1, from coordinate 4,169 downwards.
TTCCCTGTGGATTTCCAAATGAAATTGTCGTTTAGTTTCTGTCTTTTGCACTGTTTACCCATTTATATACCTCTTTTTGATTGGATTCTCTGAAGATGAGGGAGCTTAAGTTTTATATGTGGCTATGGTATTTCTTTGTAGAGCCTCCATACTCCCAGCCCTAGATGCTATCTCTTTGTGCCCTCTCTTGAGACTCTCACCACCTTTGGACACACTGTGCAGTTTCAGTGGCTCTCGTAGCTGAAGTTGTTGCACTTTTGGAACTCCCTGTTGCAGTAGACGCACCTGGATTCTGATGGTGGAAGGACCATGGAGCACGTGAACTGGGAATGCTTCCAGATTCGGGAGCAGACTTCTCTATCACCAAAAAGGGCTCTCGATAATGGGGACAATGGGAGTTTCGTCACTATGAATCTTCAGGAACTCATATAGCATCCTGCACTTATTGCATGACATTAAACAAGTTTCTTGATGGATGAGGACTGGGATCTATAGAGAATTGATGGCAGGAGTGGTGATAATGCCTGGTTCCTTGGAAGCGGGGTGGGAAAGCACTGAAAATTGTTGGCAATTTTGCGATGATTTTGATGATTATGGACGTGAACAAAATGAAAATTGGTAGCAGCTTCTGGAATCATGTATCGGGCGAAGCTGGCTGTTATCACATCCCTTTGGCCAGGGTGGAGGGGGAACACTGAGCTGAAGGGACTGTTTCTGGAGTCCTTTGATGAGTGGGAATTTGTTGGTCACCATTGGATGTTGACTGATACCTTCGCCAGATTGGACAGATTGTAGCACAAGGAAAAATTAACTTATATGGCTTCATTTCATTTGGACACGGTTGTTTGATTTTCACTTCTTTTCATTTTGATAGTACTTTTATCACTATATTATGTGATTATTCATCCATGTTTTCTAGGTATAAATGTGTGCGATCTGCGTGCATTCATTTTTGCAGTGTGCAGTGTGAGTGCTCATGTTCGTTGTAAAAAGTTGTAATGTTCTAATATTTTACTTATTGTACAATTTAACTAGAAGTTTTAAACATGACCAACTGATGTCAAAAGTTTTTGAAATATTTTTGTGAACCAAAAAACGGGTACAAGTCTTGTGCATTGAAATACAACACCTGATTTGCAGAATAGAAGTTGAAAATAAAAAAATTTCAATTCAAAGTAACCTGTCTCTGAATATCCTAAATCTTTTGCCTTGTTAATCCCTGCATCAAACAGAAAAAGTTTTTGTGTCAAATGTATCCTTTCCCTTATCTACCAAGGGAAAATCTTGAAAAGATAAAATTTGAAAGTGAATTGCAAGAATGACTGCTCAAACCCGATCAAGTCCTAAATCATGTAAGAAATAAAAGAACACTCAATTTAAAGCTCGGCTGAAGCTATATTCACAGTAAGTAGTTAGGGGTTGAAATTTGACAGTGGAGACCTAAGAGTCCTGCATATGTTTGGGCGGCGTTTCTGCTTAAAAAAGAAGAAGCAATACTTAAACCAAAACTAATAGTTAAGCATACTATGTAATCTTACAGAGCATTTGAAGGGTTGAATTGTATTTGAAAATTATACGGAAAATTAAATAAGATAAACTGTTTGAAGCTAACAAGAGTTATTAAAAAAAAAAAATTAGCACTCAATTACATTACAAAAGTGTGTAGTTTACCAGAATGACGGCTGGAGGAAAGATGAAACAGTGGAAACATTCCCCAACATGTTTATGTTATTGAACTAATTACGAGGAGACACCAAAGAAGGGAATGCATTCTGTGAAGACGTAGCACCATCATTTTGCCAAAAGCAACATTCCAACCTAAACAATTTGTCAACTACAAAGTACACTCCTTCAACTAACATTAATCTCAGAAATCGAGCACGCTAAAACCAACCGAAGTCAAAAAGTTTTTGAAATATCACTATGAACCAAAACATTGGTATAAGCCTCGTGCTTTATAATACAACACCTGATTTTTAGAGTTGAAGTTGAAAATAAAAAATTTCAATTCAAAGAGTTTACCTTTGTCTCCGAACATCCTAAATCTTTCGCCTTATTAATTTCTGCATAAAATAGATAACTGTTGTGACAAATGTATCATTTCCCTTATCTACAAAAAAAAGAGTGAGACTGAACAAATTAAACCCCAAAAGGATAAAATTAAGGTAAATGGAACAAAGGGAAATTCTTGAGAATATAAAATTTGAAGTGAACTACAAGAATGACTATTTAAACTTGATCAAACCCTAAATCATGTAACAAATAAAAATTATTCAATTTAAAGTTCAAATGAAGCGATATTTCAAAATAAGTAGTCACAAATGACGGTAAGTGGGCTGTGTCAAACCTCCTTTGGTAGAGGGAAGTTGAGATAGAAATCACGCATGTTACAGACAATATCAATGGTTTCCGCGACCAAAGAAGGTTTGACATGACCGTTTACCGTCATCTGTGACTACTTATTTTGATGTAGGGTTGGTTGAATATAATGCACTCATCAACTCAATTTCTTTAGCATTTGCATTTAACTTAGAATTAAGCTACTTCACCATGAAATATTGACTTCCTAGTTGACAGATGTATTGGTGGTAGGAAATGATTGGATATAAAAATCAATTTTTTTAAAAACAATCCAATGATGGGCATTCTGTTATGTCAAACCTTTCTGTCAATGTAACATGGTTGTTTAAATTAATAGTGTAATCACACATAAAAGACTTTTGAGGCTTGCTAGAAGAAAGAAACGTAGCACATTTTTCTTTTATTAATCTTCAGATGCATTAACAGGTGATGGCTTCTCCTTTTCATGGTCATGCTCGTCCTATTTACATATTCCAATTCAGCAGCAATGCTCCACTGGTGTAGCTTCTTGAAGATTTTTGTTGTAGCTTTTCCCCTCAACATGGTGGGAAGTTCAGATTGAGAGCACTCCTTTGTGCTTGTGGACTTGTCACTAGCTGAAATAACACTTTCTGCTCCCAAATCTCCATTTAGATTTCCAAATGAAATTGTTTGGGCTACCCTGATCACTGTTAGTTGTCTTGTTTCTGACTTTAGCACCGTTTCCCATCTACCCATCTTACGACTATTTTTGTTGGATTCTCTGAAGCTGAGGAAGCATCAGTTTTATCTAGGGCTATGCTATTCTTCTGTAGAGCCTCCTTACTTCCAGCCCCCAGATACCGCTTCTTTGGACCTCTATTGAGACTATCATCGACTGGTTTTGGTGATTATCACTTCTTTTCATTTTGAAAGAGCTTTCACACTATATTATGTGATTATTCATTCATGTTTTCTGTATATAAATGTGTGCGCGATATGCGTGCATTGGAGTTCATTTTTGGCATGAGCAGCTCCAGTGCTTATGGTAATTGTAAAAAGTAACAGTGTTCTATTTTTTTTTATTTAAAAAATATGTTTGTAGTGGTCCAATTTTTTTATTATATAACACGTTGAAAAAGTAGCCATGGAGTAAGGATGTTAAAATTGAAATTATATAACATGTTCGTGGATGTATATATATTATTATTTCACTTCAAACATAAGCAGATAAATAAATTACTTACACCCCCTAAATCATTAATTTGCAAACTGAAAAATATCGTCCATGATTTTGATAAATCAAAAGACATCTATACATGTAGCTATACGTAAGAGAAACTTTTCTACTTGATATATTTAAAATACTATAATGTGCGCAACCCAAATTTCTTTCAGTTTTAAATTAGTGTGCATGAATTAACCGGTACTCGGTACTTCTCAATGACGACATCAATTGTCTAAATCCTCAATCATGTTTGAGGAGACAACTTTATGTCCATCCTTCTACAATTAATAATCCTATTTCTGTCTGTGCGATTGCTATTATATAACCAACGGGAAATAGTTGATCGTGAAAATAGAGAAGGCCAATCTATTTGAGTTATGAGTGGTGCTACTTGCACAGGGGCCACAAGGGATGTCTTGCTGGAAGTCTGGAACAATGTAATGCAAAACATTTATTGTTATGTCTTGCTGGAAGTCTGGAACAATGTAATGCAAAACATTTAGGGTGCGTTTGATTTGACGGAATTTTTCATGGATATTTTCCTACTTCCACTTTTCAACTGTTTGATTTGCTAAATTTTCCACGGAAAATGTTTTCCTCTATTTTCCTAGGTACAACCCTT
>CAIGRO010211334.1:0-14398 GCA_903798355.1 Fraxinus baroniana | reverse complement strand
AAATTACTCTCATTACATATACTCTCTGCATATCCAAAGATGAGAAGCCGGTTTGGCCCATGAGAATATGGGTTTCTGGGTATGCTTTTGGGTGTTTTCTTAGCCTTATTCTCCTGAACTGGCGCTATCTGTTTTTCTATGTAACTCGAAGAAACAACAATCCCAGTTTTTCTGATATCGAACAGCAAAGAAATGTTCTGGAATCAAGGTAAAAGTAACAACTTTTTAATGTAAATTTGTTTGTTAACATAGTATTAGTACTGATATGAGGTTACCATAAACAGAAGTTTGCAGAACATGGATAAATGCAGGACATGGCTTGAGCTTTTATTTGCAATATGGTTTGTGATGGGGAATGTTTGGGTGTTCGACTCCCGGTTCGCATTGTTTCGACAAGCTCCTAAACTTCATGTCCTCTGCATTTCCTTGCTTTCTTGGAATGCCTTCAGCTATTCATTTCCATTCTTACTTTTTGTATTACTTTGCTGCTGTGTGCCACTGCTTAGCAGCTTCCTAGGTTATAACATGAACATGGCATCCCATGATAGAGGGGCATCTGACGAACAACTTGCCAAATTACCAACCTGGAAATATAAGGATGAAGGCAACAGTTTTGAGCTTGGGAATTCGACCACAGACTATGAAAATACAGTACGTTACCGTACTTGGTTATAAAAATCTTATTTTATCAGAGAAAAAGTAAATAAATTGATCTCTTGTACGTGTTCGGTATGCAATATTGTACGTTACTCAATAATTTGTTTCTTAATGCTGTCATGTCGGTGTTTGATAAAGTTGTCAATAACTGCGCCATCTTTTCATAAAAGGTAAGAAACTCCATATTTTCGAAATTCTATTATAATGAACTAAATTTTTGTTAATATGCGAGATTTCAGCAACTTGGGGAAAAACACGCAGGTTTTAGTATTTAAACCTATTGATTTTAGGCTAATTCCCCAANGGAAAAACACGCAGGTTTTAGTATTTAAACCTATTGATTTTAGGCTAATTCCCCAATCACTTCTCTTGATTTTATTGGTAAGGAATAAGGAGCTAATGAATTTTCTATGTTTTAACAGGAATGCTGCATCTGTTTGGCCAAGTACAGAGCCAAGGATGAGATTAGACAGTTGCCATGTACTCATATATTTCATTTAAAGTGTGTGGATAAATGGCTCAAGATTATCTCTTGTTGTCCCCTTTGTAAACAAGGACTAGAGAAATAACCCTCAAAACGAAAAAACGAAAAATAGCAAAAGAAAACTTTTCTTGTAGATATATACACACTGTTTGAATTTCACATGGTTACTAGGTGAGTGAATTTCTTGTACATTGAAGCTCAACTTGTACCCAAAATTTATTTGCGATAGTCTCGAGGCAAGAGAGAATTATGTTTCTGTAAATAAAAGGGCTATGCCTATCTTATATGTTTTTTCCTTCTCCAGAAGTTGAAATATTTGTAGTAGAAAGGAACAAATTGTGACTTGTACTTGGTAGTTATGGATTTCCAAGTTTAGCACCCATGTTATGCTGCGTTCTATTATGCAACCTTAAGCACGACTTCTTACTCTCCTGCTCGACCTTCTCGTAGTTCAAGCAGGGTATTCCAACTCGACCTTCTCGTAGTTCAAGCGGGGTATTCTAACTCGATAACGCACAATGGTTTAACTTGTTAGGACATGAGCTTAATAAAACTCCCAAGTATGCACTTCAGGATTAATGTTATTTATCATTATGATGATAAAACATCTGCGATGTAACAGTCTATATAAATTAATGAGATTGAAGAGTTCAATGCCAAAATTCTAGCTTGGATTTTAACTTAGTCATACGTTCAATATCTCGGGATAACTTGCTTGTCACATCAAGTTGGTGTTTCCATGATGGACTACATATGAATTATAAAAGGAGATTAGAATGGAGGATTGGAAAGTGATCATAATTTGAGTACTACGTAATGTATGAAAAAGAAGTGAAAGCATATAATAAGTAATTAGTAGTTGTGGTTCTTCAGAATTTGTGATAAAAAGTTCTTTTCACTTCAAAAACATGCTATATTACCAGAAGACTACAAGGGCAGAAAATGATTGATTAGAAACTTCAATATATAATAGCTAAAATCAAATATATTACAGCAAAACTAGAATTTGATTTGGACTGAGGTCCAGTCTAATCTGCTGGCCTAATCCAGGTTGTTTCCGATGTCAGTGTGTTTCCATAATAGACCTGCTTCGAAGAGTCATCCCAGTAAACCTGAATAAAAGGGACGTGTGAATATAACCGACGTACAAAAGATGATATATAATACACACCACGTAAAAAGCACAAGACTCGGTCCAAGTAATTAAAAGTTAAAACCAAATTTACAGAATCGTTGAAGGGCCAAGAAAAAAGTAAACATCCGAAGAAGAACTATTAAATATTTTTTTACCAAAGAAAGTCTCTTTTTCATGCACGTTAAGGAAATCATTCACCGTCTGATGTCAGCTTGCAGTAGATTTGGTGCTCACTTATGCCTTGCAAGCTAACTAGTGGAGATTCGACTCTTTCAAAGCCAAACATTAGCATAATAAGAAGTAATTGACACAACACCAACTCATTTTTTTTTTCAAGGACAAATTGAAGGTCTTTTCTTTATTTTCTGATTTCATCCAAATAATTTTCGTGCCTCAACTCGCACGATAATGAGATCTTTCTGAAAAAATTCTGCCCACAGCACATAGTTCCCTGAGGAAACAAAGAGTACCTGCCATCCAGATGGAAGACCTCCTGAAAGTGCAGCTAAATCAGGTTGCTGATTCCCTTCCATTGCAACATCTGATTCACTCTTCTCAGTCTCATTCGTCTTTTGGGATCTCCTGCGTTTCACTCGTTCTCGCCTGTGTCATAATGAAACGTCAAATAAAACTACAGGAATAGGCTAGTGATGTAAAGGGGTCAGGACCAGGTATCTAACAATATGTATCACTCAGGCTAAATACTAATAATTCCTAAAATTTCATATACTAGTGTGATATCCAGAAAGTCCAGGTTCAATACCAATCACCTCCCAGTGGCTGAAAATTAGCATTATCTTTAGCCTCTCCACTGGCAATCTGCTGTGCTCGCCATTCCTGCAATTAAACTGAAGTTAAGGAAAAAGATGGAAAAGCATTACTCATCAGTACTGCAAACAGATGCTAATATTAACAAACCTCTATTTCACGCCGTCGTTTCTTCTCTAACATTTCATAGGTATTTTCAGGTTCTTCCTCCTCTTCATGCAACTCCTCTTTTGCAGCTTTCCACTAAAGAAACAGAATAAAAACATTCAGTTACTTAAAGATAAAATTCATGAGTCAAGTACAGATTCACACAATGGCTTTAAAGGATTACCTTGTCGACCAAGCTGGAAACTTTTTTATTAGATCTCAATGTGGATACCACAGCAGCAGTCTTTTTCTTACTACGTGAAACTGAGAACAAGGCGGAAAACATATGTATAAGTTGTCTGCTTTAACAAAAATGTTAGTGTTAAATGCAAAATTGCTTTAGTTCTCGTGTATGTTGGGCAATTTCAATAATTACCTTTAGATTGTACTTTAGAAGATGTTGCTCCAGCAACAATAGTAGCAGTAACAGAAGAGGTTGATGAGACAGAGACACTTCTTGTATTCGAAGCAGTTGGTGGAGCTTCAATAGAGTGTTGAGAATCAGGAATCCCTGACACCTTGATAGTTACCTGGTCAGCATCAAGAACATTAGCTTTTGTCTGCGCTGAAAAACTGGAACCCGTTTCTGCATGGACATTGGAGGATCCAGCTGTTTCAGAGCCAAAGCTTTTGAGAATAGTTTCACTATGAATCCCAGAAGACTCCACAGCTGTGCCACTAACCAACAAAGCAGGATGTACGGTTCCATTTTGAAGGCCGTAATATGAAGCAGGCTCAACAGGATTGACTACTAAGGGAGCAGCACCATATACATTCGAGACACCGTCATAATACTGTGGTAGATGGGAGACAGCTACCTGACCTCCCTCGGGATTTGTGTAGAGACTAGCACCAGAAAGTTCTGTGTTTGTTTGCCTATAGTATTCGAGACTACTGCCAGGATATGAAAGATTGTACTGTTCTGTGTAAGTAAAAGGTTGTCCAAACTCTAACTGAGATGGTGGGGGGACTGAGGTTTCAGGTGGCGGGGGAGGAGGCTCGACATCTGGTGGTGGGGGAGGAAAAGGTTCATCATCAGGTGGCGGGGGAGGAATCCAATCATCGTCAGGCGGAGGAGGTGGAACACTAAATATTTGCCCCGGCATTGAATGTTCCTGGTCAGCCAGTAGATTATGCAAATTTAGTTGCTCTGATGGGAGGAGAGATTCAGCACCTGATGCATCTTGTATAGGTGGATTTGCTGAAGCAACTGCATCTTCAACTTCCATGTCCACATCCATGTCTACTTCCCCAGAATGAAGCACAGTTTTGGGGGTTAATTCACTATGAATTGCAAGTCCATTGATTTCACTTTTTCCTCCCGAACCATTCCCTGAATGTGAAGTAAGATGCCCACTTGAGGGAACACTTCCAGCAGTAAAGGCACCGTCACCATAAGATTTAAAATACGAGTCATGGGCAGCATATTCAGAAGCTTGAGGAACTACGACAGGAAATAATGGCTTCTTTTCACTAGAAACAACTGCATCACCAATGCCTTCAAACGATTGATTTGTGACCTCAACTTCACTTGTCAGTGAAGAACTATATAGTGTAATAACATCATCTATAGCTGCTTCAAGTTGTTCTAGTTGACCTTTAGAGTGCAACCAAAAGGGAAGGAGCAATGACCCATGATTTGTTAATGCCTTGATATCAGCAAGCCTAATCTCAACTTCCAATGCATATTTTGATATAAGATCGCATGCTTGTAGATGGCAGCTTAAACTGTTTTAAGAAAAGGATCAGCAATGTGAACAAACGCATGGGAATAGCAAATAAATACAGAATGCAATAAAATTCATGAGATGCTTTATATATAGTTTATAGCACAGAAAAGTACAAAGTAAAGATAATCATTATGGAGATAAAGATAAGAATGGGAACGTCTATACCCTTTTGCAGAGTGCAATCGCTCCAACAAGCTTTTACAGTGCTTCACCAGCTGAGAAGAAAGGTCAGTCCCAGTTTCACATTCCTCAGAATGTGTTCCATGATTTATTTTGGTACTTAAGGCAATCTCATTGCCCAAAGAATTATCAGCAAGCAACGAAGTTTCATTATTTTGATCAGCATCTTGATTTCTTTTTTCTTCATCTACAGAATCACCATTACATCCTTCACCATATCCATGCATTTTTGCCACTTGCTCACTAACACAACCTGTTTTGCGATTGGTATCAGAGCCACCATTAAGTTGCCCAGTGGTGGAATCACCATGTTCCATGTCCAAAGGTATACTTGAACCAGATGTGCCCTCTAAACCATTGCTTTTTTCTTCAGTATCAGCAGCAGCTTTCTCTAAACAACTCGTATCAGTTACCTGGGCCAAATCATCAGGTACTTCCCACGATGTTTCACCGGTCGTAATGTTCCAATAATAATATTGATTACTCTCTTCATGCAACACGACCTTCCAGCCTGTACTCGCATCTCCAACAACTTGCACATCAGACACTAAGGGATATGTAACTTCTTCAGCTGGATTTGGTCCTCTGTCCAAATCACTAGAATCATTTATTATCTCACTATCTTTCCTGAGTTTCCGAAAAGGACTCTGAGAAGTAGAATCATTATCTATCACAAGAACAGAAGGCTCATTCCCATCGTTGTTTCCAATATCTTCAATTTCTTTCCCAGCAGCAATTTTTGCCTGAGGACAAGAAAGAACATAAAGCTAATGCAGCTAGAAAAAGTACATCACATGACACCTATCTCGTACGAGAAAAAACCTGGCTGCCGCTAGCTTTTGCAACCAGTGAGACCACGTCTCAGAAAAAAAAAAATAATGAAAACTAAAAGCATAAGAGTAATGATGAGCTTGGATGCAACCAATCTAATCCAAATAAAACAGCATTTGAGAAGATGAAATGAGACAGATTAAGAAAATCTAAGAAACAGAAATACATATCAAGTTGTCCCAATACACACTAAGAGCTGGATTGAGCATTGCTTTAGCTCATTGGCTCTAGAGCACAACAATCGCTATTTAAAACCAATGTTCTAAAAAATGCGCCTAGAAGTGAGCAAAACACTTTGCCTTGGCAGTAAGAGCGAATTAAGCTGTCAACTTAGTAGTTGATAACCGCTTAATGCTCGCCTTTATTTTATTTTTTATTTTTTCACTTTTTCTAGAAACCATTTATATTTTATTTTAGTTAATAACTTTTTTATTTTTTTCCTTTTTTTGAAAGGTTTTCATTTGACTTTAGTTTCAAATTTTTAAATAACTTTATATGTACAAAAGTGAAAAACGACATTATCCAATGAAGATTTAGATGAGATTTAAGAGTCAAAATCAACAGTTAATTTTAACCACATATTTCATGAATCTCACAACTTTTCAACCACTCATTTCATCATCTTCAATCAAAATCTAAGAAAAATTTAATTTTAATCACAACCAAACACGAGCTATGTAATTATGATTTTTAGCATTATCGTATGGTTGGAAACTTGAAATTGTATAACTGACTAATTTTATGAATTATTAAGTAAATATAATATTTTATAATTTTAGATGTTTAGTAAGAATTATTTTAATTATTATATGATTTTTAGAATGATTTAAGTATTTAAAATAATAATAAAAATAAGTAACGCTTTTTTATGGCCTAGGCTCGTAAAAGCTTGAAGTTTGATGTCCACACCTAACCACGTTTTACACTTTTTAGAACACTGTTAAAACACATATTCCAAAAAATAGGTAATACTTATGCAAATCACCTGGTCATCAGTGTCAACAGATGGGTCCTCAGAAAGTGCTCGATCCCGTCCTTCATTTGATTCCTCATCCAATTCTTCATCACTATACTGCTCAAGAAGCAGTAGAGGATTCCCCTGTTGTTGTCCTGTAAACAAATTCTAGACAGTCAAATGCCTACAAAAAGAACAATATGAAATCAACTTGTAACAATTAACATCTCTTTAACAGAAAGAAAAACAAGTGCAGTTCAGCGTGAACTATTCAAAAGGCAATCCAAAAGTAAAATAAGATAGTCAGTAAATCAAATAATAATCAAGATTATAGTATTCTGCATAACCCATTCTACCTGCAACAGAATTGAAAACCATCAGTACGTTAAAAGGCAAAACAAGTCAAAGACATACGAACCAATGGGCAAAAATTCCTTGTTGAGATCTCCAAACTTCCATTGATACCACCAAGAAGGGGATGATAGGTTGAAAGTTTACATAATAATTCACTGTGGCAGGGGCTGATGTAATCTGATTACCAATTGATTGTCCCCAATACCATAGCCACCCTACAATCTGAAAACAAAATCTTTCGGGGGTGCAAATAACATGTCTTGTGCAAAGAAAAGCAATAATTTCCACCAATATTTATGCGGTCACATCATGTCTTCTCTACAAAGAGCAGTCCTTTTTGAAGAAAACTGACGGAACCCACCTGAAGATGATGGTGAATTGGGTAACCCAGCATGATTTTCAGAATCACTATACTCTCCAACTTTATCCTGGGCAGAGGAGGCACCCGGGTCTCCTAAGAGAGAACAAGAACAACATACAATGTTAAGACCACATTAGACATAACCATACAGATATTGGGCAATTCCCTCACCGAAGGAGAAATATCACAGAAGATACAAATATCAGATAATTGAAGTTTCGCCGATCTTGGAACTTAGTGTACGACATTCAGAAAGTAACTAAATGGGAAATCATTATGCAATCCAATTATTAGCAGAATTAACGATATTATAAAGTATTAGTTTCCAGAAAAAAGCTCCACAAAAAAACAGTTCCAACGTAATTCACAAGGTACCATCATTTAGTTCTAACTTCAATCAGCAGAACAAATAGCGAAAAATTTGAAAGCCTAAGGGTCATAATACCAACTTCTTTGCCAATCGAAAATAACTTTATCATCGTTAACAAACCAGAAAAGGTAAAAAACGTAAAATTGAAAATATTTGAACTTTGAATATATTTCCATACATGCTACAAATATATGCATGCATTATTCATATTCATATTCATATACTATTTAAACAATAATTACCAGAGGGTTCCGCGAACAGATCCAGTTTAACTCTACGACCAGCGGCACTCATGGCCGCGATTCGACGCTCCTTCCTCCTCCCCATCGATTATTGATTTGATTTTCAGATATCGATAGGAAAAGATTGGTCAAGTATACGCAATCTAAGAATCTTTTGAATTATCGAAGCCCTAGAGAGCTCCGGGTAGAACAGGAACCCGATTATGAAATTTCATTTTGGGGCTTCTATATATATTGGGGAGGTTGCGAGCAATTTGATTGGATCAAATAGTAAACGAGTTGAGGGCCATCTTTGGAGGCCCAATGATACGAAAATCCATATGAGAAAATTAGTAGAAACCCTTCTATTATCAACTCATAAATAGTAAATATTCTCTTTTCATGTAAAATTATTAATAATTGTCTTCAATCAAATTTTATTTGACATTCATATGTTCAAATTTTCAATTGAAGTTACTAATTGCTAGCTTATTGTCAATTTATAAATTTAATCAAAGTCAAATATTAATTTTAAATACAAATACATTTTATGGGATCCACTATTTCTTTTTTCTTTATAAATGATTTATAAATTTGTCAAACAAAGGCTAAGCCTCTTTTGGAGGCAATTTTTATAAATTTTTTAGTGAACTTTATATTTTTATATAGTGTATCTTAGTGATAGGGCAACCGTAGTTATTGAACGAATCAAGTAGAATGATCAATTATCAATGTGCCCCTTTAAAATTTAATTCAGGGATTCTAACGGGATCATATTCAATCAATGCTATATGGAAAACTCTTGTGTGATAATAAGGTTCAATCTTGAAGAGCCAGTCACCATCGGTAGAGTAGGAGCCAACAAAGATGGATTGATTGCTTTGGGCATTCAATTGGAAAGAAGAAGAAGAAATATGAACCACCATGGGCATTTCTTGTAATTTGATTCTTATGGTGCAAATGGGATCCACATACATTTCCAACGGTCAAAAATTGAATTAAAATCTTGTAAAAATCGCTCGAGGGCTAAATATGAACTTCATAATAGATGGAAACCGTTAAAAACCTATGAAATAATCCCTTGGCCCATTTCTTCCAAAAAAAGATTAAAAAAAAAAATAGTGTATGCCAAATTTCTCCAGAGTAAGGTAAAAGTTGACGGTGATGCCTTCAAGATTCGAGAATTTTCTCGTAACAAGAATGACGGTGATAATACTGATGCTTCAAAATAGTCAAAGGCCTCATGGCACCTGGTATAATTTATTCTCACTTTGATTCTTTCAATTATTTCATTAAGTTGTATCATTTTCAAAGGGTTTCCGACCACTTCATAGTAAAAACAAGCCTGTAGATGTCCTAGATCTAAGGCTGAGGGAAAGGGCCCACTCTCACATACAAGAAATGCTCCAAAGGTTAGCTACTTCATTTCTTTGTGCGAGTGGACATGCCAATTAATGATCGCCCTATGAAAAAGGATGTAGTATCCATGCCCAAGAAATTCGACATTTGGGACCTGTTAAGTTAGACACTGATGACCTTTTGAAGGGAGGTATAGCGGGTCATCAAAAATCGCTCTCTATTAATAATATGGTAAATTAATGATGTTCCTGCTGCTCTTTTGCATTATCTGATTTACAGGATTTTCGTGTGACAACATATTTAATTTTAACTGCAACATAGGTGCACTGTATTTATTGTTAATGAGGTAAATTAGGAATGGAACTTAGCTTTTTCTTCTTGTTTTAATTATAATTGTTGGAATTTGGTTTAAAATTTGATTATAAAACTTGAAAATGACTGTGTGAGTTTCGATCATATATTCGAACTTAATCCAATAGTCAAATTATATATAAATATAAATAATCTTAACATGTTCTACTCGTACAAATTGCACTCGACAGACATGACATTTGTTGTAAATAAACTTGGTAGATTCACAATAAATTCAAGTCATGATCATTGGAAGGTTTTAACAAGGGTTCTTAGGTACTTGAAGTATAACTTGACCTATGAATTACATTTTACAAAATATCCCGCAGTATTGGAAGGATATTGTAATGCGAATTGAATATCCAACCTGAAAGATTCTAAATCTATTAGTGGTTATGTATTTACTATTTATGGAATTTAAGTATCATGGAAGTCGACAAAGCAAACGTGTATAGTTCGTTCAACTATGGAATCAGAGTTTATTGCTTTTGAAAAAACTAGAAACAAAGTAGAATGGTTTCGTAACTTCTTAGAAGATGTTTCATGTGTCCTAAGTTGGTACCTGCAATAAATATACATTGTGATAGTCAATCGGCTATTGAAAGGGATCAAAACAGCATGTATAATGGTAAGTCTAAACATATATGTCGTAGACACAATACCATTAAGCAATTGATCTATAATGGTATCATTTCTATAGATTATGTAAAATCAAATAAGAACATCACGAATCCATTTACGAAAGGTTTACCTAGGGATCAAGTACATTGCCTATCGAAAGGAACGAGATTAAAGCCTACCACGTAAGAATCTTTGTAATGGTAACCCCACCTTGTTGACTGGAGATCCCAATATCTTGGTTCAATGGGACAATTAAGTTATGAAGATTCAGTGAAGCACTTGGAAAAATGTTTCATAATTCATTCATAGGATTACTAAAGTGTTTTCTGCAAAATGTTAAAGGTTAAGATCTGCTTTTAATGATTTATATATAATGATTAAGTCAAGTAGAGTAGGGAAAAATACTCTTAGAAGGAAGTCACCTATGTAAGTGTGAGGTAGGACTGCCTCAATGAAAATTGTTCAAGGGCAAGATTTTCTAAACACTTATGAAATCAGAGAGTGGTTCAGGGTCAAAATGAACCAAGTCATGAGAACCGTGAACGACTTTGGAAAGCTATCTGTGTGAGTATTGTTGTCTTAGTTTACACTAACGCTGAATGGTTCAAGATATCACGTTCACCAATTAGTCACGTAAATATGATATTATTTCACTAAGGAAGATTTAAGACCGGAAGCTATCTTACCTGATGTAGTGTTTTTCTGCTCTCTCTCTCTCTCTCTCTCTCTCTCTCTCTCTCTCTCTCTCTCTCTCTCTCTCTCTCTCTCCGATATATCATATTTTCGCATAACATTAACATATTTGAATTTTCATTGATGTGAGGGATTGTTGGAATTTGGTTTAAAAATTGAAAAGTTGATTAAGTATAAAACTTGAAAAGTGACTTGTGTATCAATTTCGGCTAAATATTCGGACTAGATTCGATGGTCAAATTATAAATATAAATAGACTAACTTGTTTTACTCGTCGAGTAAATCATCGGGGTATATTTGGAATCTCAAAATAAATTCCGGATGAATAAGAAATTATGGTTCAAAGTTGAAAAGAAAAGAGGAGAAAGTGGTTGGAAAATTGCCTAACTCTACTACTCGCTTAGTGCTCGAGTAGTGAGACTTTTACTCGAGCGATAGGCGAGCAAAAAAATCTTTGTTAAACATGTATCATTATAACTCGAGCGAGAAGCCAGTGACAACAACGAATGCTTCTCTTCGTAAAGATTGCTGAGTTTGGGGCAGACACATCACTTACAACCTCTCATCTTTTATAAATAGGACCCATTTGACGTCCATTATGCATCTCATATCATTTACATTAAGCATTATATCAAAAACTTTTACAAAAACTCTCCAAAATTTATTTTCTTGTAAAGAGAAGAAAAATTGTTCGAGTTCGCTGTTGCTTGTGAGTTGAAGTTTTTCTACCACAAGTATCCGTTGTATCTTGGGAGACAAGTGTCATAACCTATTCAATATCCAAGCTAAAACAATGGCATTCATCATACATCTGCTAAAACTGATATTAGACATTGTTTTCAAAATAAAACATTTAGGTAGTGTTTGATTTGCATCTTTTTCCATGAAACTAGGAAATTGATTTCTATCTTCTTGATTTTGACTTGTTTGATTAACATTATTTTCTAGGCAAATTGATTTCCAACTATTCAGTTCACGTGCCTAAGTTGCCACTTTTGGATGAATTGGTTTTCCCACCTTTTTGGTGGGAAAACTGAATTCCAGATTTTTATTTATTTTTATTTTTAATTTTTGGTAATGGAAACAAATTTCGTAACCAATTGTAAAAAAAAATTTATACTTTAATGGACAATTTCCATGTAAAGCAGAGTCAAACGAACACTAAACTTTGATTAAAAAAATAATTTTTGAGAAAATAATTTTTTTTTTGTTTTTTATTTTTTTTACTTTTTGGCAATAGAAAAGATTTTTATAACCAATTGTGGAAAAAATTATCACTTTAATAGACAATTTTCATGTAAAACAAAGCCAAACAAATACAAAATCAAAATTTTAAAATTTTTCGAGTGGAAAATTATACCAATCAAACACATTTAATTAACAATTCTCTGCAAAACAATTTCTAGGCAAATATTTTTCCTGGAATTCATTTTCTTTTCACCATTTTCCACCTTTGTAATCAAACGGACCCTAAGTGAAAATAAAGATAAGTAAAAAAATGGTATAACTAAACGAAAAAATAGAACTCTTAAAAGTTGAAAATCAACTAGACAAAACTATTAAAGTTTTAAAATCTAATAAGATATGATCATTTCAATGTTATACTCTTTTGGATTGTCGTTTAACATATTGGGAGAAAGATCTTCTTACTGCTTGTTATATTATCAATATAATTCTTAGTAAGAAAAATGATAAGTCCCTTTATGAAATATTGAAGGAAAGATCACTTTCATATAAATATCTTAAAGTGTGAAGAGTGTTTAGCTAAAGTCTCAATTCCTTTACCTAAAAAAACAAAGCTTGATCATAAATCTGTATATTGTGTTTTTATAGACTGTACTTTTCATAGTAATGCATACCAATTTTTAGTCATTGACTCCAAGAATAATTTAATTGATAGGGTCACGATTTTTTGAACTGGAGATGCCGAATTTTTTGAAAATATATTTCCTTTTAAAAAAAATTAAAAGGGCCAAGTTATTCTGTTGGTATTACTTCTAGAGTTAGAAAGGAGCCTAATAAATTAGAAGAAACTAAAATTAGGATAAGCAAAAGATCAATGGCTGTTACTTTTTTGGATCCTGACTTTATAACTTACTTAGTAGAGGACGATCCTAATACTTTTAGTGAAGTTATAACTTCAAAAAAATCTATCTTTTGAAAGAAAGCTATAAACAATGAGCATGATTATATTTTATCTAATAATACTTGGAAGTTAATAGACTTTACCTCAAGGATGTAAAATCATTGTGTGTAAATGGTTGTTTAAAAAAAAAAAAAAAAACTTAAACATGATGGTTTAATTGACAAGTTTAAAACAAGACTTGTAATTAAAGAATATAGACAAAAAGGAGTTGATTTTTTTTTATACTTATTCACCTCTTAGGAGGATTATCTCTATTAGATATTAATTACGAATGCTTTATTATATGATCTTAATATGCATCAAATGAATGTTAAAACTACATTTTTAAACGAAAATTTAGTAGAAGAGATTTACATGGACCAACTTAATGAATTTGTTGTAGAAGACCTGGATGATTAAGTGTGAAGACTTAAAATGTTTGTTTACGGCATTAAACATGTTCTTAAAAAATGGCATGAAAAAATTGAACAGTTTTGACATCTAGTGGTTATGTGATAAATGAAGTAGATAAATGCATTTATAGCAAATTTGAAAATAATATTGGTGTGTCCGTTTGCTTATACGTTGATGATATGTTGATTGTAAGATGTGATTGTTAAGATTAAACAATTTTTGAAAGAGCACTTCGATATGAAAGATTTAGATCTTTCTGATGTTATTATTGGAATTAAAATAGTAAAATATTCAAAATGAATTACTTTAACTCAATCTCATTATGTGGAGAAAGTGCTTATAAAATTTAGTCAATATAATTGTGCTCTTGCTAAAACACTTTTAAGATGCAAGCCATCATTTGAAAAAAAAACATTAAGATCCCAGTGTTTTTGCTTTAGAATATACTAGAATGATTGGAAATCTCATATATCTCATGAACTATACAAAACCTAATATAGTATTTGTAGTTGGTAGACGTAGCATGTATACTAGTAATCCTAATAGTGAACGTTAGGATGCTCTTATTAGAGTCTTGGGGTATTAGAAACCATAGTTATAAAAATCGGTCCAGCACGAAAAATCGGTGGCTCGGACCCTTGA
>CAIGRO010211312.1:0-12989 GCA_903798355.1 Fraxinus baroniana | reverse complement strand
ATATATATATATATATATTGAGAGGAAATCCCAAAAGTTTTATATCAACTTCTCCATCCATATTGCCTATTTCTTACAACATTTCGAGATCTCGAAGGTAAGTTTATTTTAGTTTTTGTTTTACTAAGTCTTCTGGTTGAAAATCTTATATATGTTTTTGCTATTTAATTTCATGCATGTTTCTATCTCTGAATATTGTTTTTAAGTAATGCCTGATTTGCATAAAAATGTAGTTAAATATATATTGTTATCAAAGGCGGAACTAAAATTAATCACACTTTTTAATCAAACATTCTTTAAGAAAATCATTTTTGCTTCGAAAAATCTGCGCCTACATGTTTTAAATTTCACGGTGAACTAGACAAGGGCTTTTCGAGTGAATTGTCTATTTGGTTATTGAACTTTCAGCCATACTTTCAAGGGGTCACTGAACTTTCAAAATCACCTAAATTATCACTGAACTTAGCAAAGTATTTCCACGAGGTCACTGAACTTTAAAAATCACCACGTTCATCACTGAACTTTGCAAAATATTTCAACGAGATCACTAAATTTTACAAAAGGTTTCTTAGGAGATCATTGAATTAGTGATCACTGGGAAACATTTTGCAAAGTTCAGTGATGAATGAGATGATTTTTAAAGTTCAGTGACCTAGTGGAAATCTTTTGTAAAATTCAGTGATGATTTGAGTGATTTTAAAAGTTCAGTGACTCCATGAAAGCATGATTGAAAGTTCAATAACCAAATAGGCAATTTACTCAGGGCTTTTCGGGATGGCTAAATCCTTTTTTTTTTTTTTTTGGGACCAATTTTATGAAGTAAATTTTTTATCAAATTTTACCTTGGGTTGTAACCCAATTTAACCTCATAAAGGTCGGTCCAAACTAAATTTATGAAGTTTCTCAATACGAAATCAAGTTTAGATAATAAAGAATTTACAGATGCAAGGTAAAAGAAAAGCTATGTTTCCCCCTGAAAACTACTATCTTGAAAATAAGTTTCTCATACTTCCATCCTTTCAATAGGTAAAATGTTTTTCAAGAAGACAAATTAAACCAAAAAAATTTAAGACACCAGCAAGAACGAATTGGAAATTGTAATATTTGTTCTTATGAAATACACTTAGTGGTTTCCTTTACGTGTGCCATGGCTATGGCTGCTATAGAAATAGGCCTGTTGGGTACAAATTCTTTAAAACTCATTTTCAAACACACATTCTTTCAATAAAATAATTTTGCATGTGTCCATAATTCTTTTCTACTTTTGACCACAAATTTTCTAAAATAATCACTTTTCATATAATTTATTCTAAAAAATCAACATCCTCAACGTCATAGAATATTTTCTAAAACGCATAATAATTTAAAAGGCTAGTACTTTTGACCACAAATTTTCTAAAATAATCACTTTTCATATAATTTATTCTAAAAAATCAACATCCTAAACGTCATAGAATATTTTCTAAAACGCATAATAATTTAAAAGGCAAGTGTAATTTTTTAATCTTTTACTTTATGAGAATGGAAAAATTATGTGTTATATTGCTATAGGGTACATTTAAAGTCTTGTGTAAATGATCCCTCAAGACTGGAATTAATTGTTTATATTTATATGGTTAGAAGTTAAAATCCGTTTCATTTATAAATTATTTTGTGTCAAATTCATTATTTTCTAATAGAAGATACATTTGGAAGCAATATTTTCCAATGGCGGGCTCTCTCAAACTCTCAAAGGGTAGAAATAATTCGCATGCAATAGCTGTATCCAACCTGCCGTTGACAATTGCTTACTACACTTTGAGCGCCAATTAAGGTAATTTTGTTTTGTTTTTTCTTTTTTAGAAGATACAATTGGAAGCAATATTTTTCCAATGGCGGGCTCTCTCAAAGGATAGACATAATTCGCATGCAATAGCTGTATCCAACCTGCCGTTGCCAATTGCTTACTACACTGAGCGCCAATTAAGGTAATTTTGTTTTGTTTTTTCTTTTTTATTTTAGTCATTCTTTTTGTCACATGATACTTTTTGATAATCGTAGATATCCGGATCAACTTGCGCGCACCTCAACTAATTACAAGAGATTCTGAAGTTTACGGACGGATACTCACCTCAATGACCTTGAGGGAACTCGAACTGGTGACCATTGAGGAGCAAACTCAAAGCCTGACCAATTGATACTTGATAGTAAGGGTGATGACTGAAAATAGTTGAGGATGTCTTTGCAAAGCTTGGTTTTTACTTGGCTAATCGATTCTAGTTATGGCTTGTACAATCTTAAGACCTGAAACGGTCGAGACTTCTCAGGGCACCTAAAATCATGCTAAAAATATAGGGCTTCAAAACCATGTCAAAATAAGGAATTGGCTTACTTATGGATTAAATACAACCCAACTTTTAGAGTGTAAGCCTTAAAATTACGTAGGTTTAATGTTTTTCTGGGGATCATGCCAACTTTTCGATTATTCAAGCAATTTTTGAATAATCGAAACCTAAACCAATTGTTTTAAAATCGTGGATGCAAATCAATGGTATCTTAGAGGCGATCTCTTTGCGGGTTGATGGTTTTTGCTTAAACTCCTACTTTTAAGTTATAAAAAGTATATTCATGAAGCTTTAAATTTTAAATTTTTGACTTTTGATTTTCTCTTGCTATGTTTGTGATCTTCTTAAACAATTATCAGACATGCTATGCTGCCTGAGGGTCGCTCGCGAAGATCTTTGATCTGAACCTTTACGTGTGTTCGCAGACACACTCTCTCATAACGTAAACTATGCCTTCACTTTCATTCTGGCATTGCTAAAATATTTAATCATCTTAACGGTTAAATATTTATAAATTAAATGAAATAAATTTACTTGCTCATATTGACATTTTCGAAGCTACTTTGGTCATACGTAACCAATGACACATGATTAAGAAGAAAAAATAAGTTAGGTATCCTACGACTGGAAAGGTAACGTGTACGACAGAAAATAGTGTACAGGCAAATGTTTTATAATCTCATCGACCCATTAAAAGTCTTGGGTCAATTCTTTGAATGCTTGAATGAAGTCCCGAGTCCCCATTATAGACCAAAGTAGTTTAGAGAGGGAATGATTGGATTAAAAAGGTTTCTCGACAAAACATATCAGAGTGGTAGATAAAAAATAATATGGGATTTGTGATAGTTGCTAAACATCTTCTTGTTTAAAATGTTTCAATAGATTTGGTATAGCATGAATCGAACATAGTCTTGAAAAAAGATGTAATCGATTCGAATATATTGCAAAGGTGTGGGATAGGGTGCTAAGTGAAGGGAGCGCTCGCAGACTTGGCTAACGTCTGAAGCAAGCCATGGGTGTAAGCCGAGCAACTTATTTCTTGTGCGAGTAGCTTGTCATAATGAGTGAAAAAAAATTAATAAAAAATACTGAAGAATTGCGACATCTCGTCCCATCGAGGGGCAAGTCGAGTCAAACTATCATTGAGCGAGTAGGTTCGCAAAAGGACCTCGCCACAATTGAGCAACCCTAGGGTGGGGAGTTACAAATTTGAAGTGAAATAGAAGTGGATCAAACAAAATTCAAAATATATTTAGTAGTTTATGATTACAAAGTTTTTCTAGGATAGAATTAGGATATACCTTTTTGCTCCATATTAATACTAGAATTTAGTGGATCATGATACAAAGAGCACAAGGTTGTTACTCAATTTTTAAGAATATTCCCATTAAGGTTGTTACTTAATTTATTTTTATGCGAGTTTTAAGAATATTCCCATTAAGGTTAATTTATTTTTATGTGAGTTTTAAGAATATTCCCATTTAAAAAGGGGGCCACCTCATTTTTTTTGTTTTGAGTTTCAGGTATATTCCCATTTAAAAATTCGAGCTTTTCGTTTTATACGATGAAAATGCCGGCATAATCAACTAAGGACCTGTTTGGTACAGATTTTGATTTACTGTAAATCAATTCTCATTTTCAACCACACATTTTTCAATAAAATAATATTTTTCATCACATCAATAATTTTTTCTTCTTTTTCAACCACACATTTCCCATCATATCACTATTCAAAATCAATTCTTCTTCCAAAAAATCCCTTTCTTTTTCACCCACACATGTCCCATCATATCACTATTCAAAATCAATTCTTCCTCCACAAAATCTCTACCAAACAAGCTCTAAATTGGTATAATTAACATTAAACATGTCGAATAATTTATCTAAATTTTTTCTCAGATTCTCAAGGCATCATGTCTTGTAATACATGTCTAGTTTTTTCATCCAACATCATAGCCGGAGGAAAAATCTCAAGACTAAACTATATCGCGGTTTTTGCATATTTTGTTTAAACGATGGAATGATGAACCAAACGAATAGAGTCGTGGCCTAGTTTGTCCTTAGGTAGATTGGCGGGGACCATATTATAAGATATGTAACTTTAATACAAAAGTTTCAAAGATGACCAATTCAAAACTTGAATATTGTGACTTTTCCTATAAATAGAAGATTGAAGAAACGTCAAACGTGTAATAATATCTTGTCAACTATTTGCAACAGGATCATGAATATGCGACATGCATGGTCATATCTGTATCTGTATTCTGCCACATATATATATATATATATATATATATATAGACAGATACCTTGAGCTGCAACACATTTCTCCAAGTACACTGTGAGGTACATATCTATATTGTTGATATAACAACCACATTTTGCAGGTACATATTAAGTATATCGTGCTTTCTCTAGCTTCTTGATCAAATTTGTACTTTGTGTTACCAATTTCTCTGGTTGTGTTACTAAATCGTCTGTAGGAAATCTACTTTTGAGTACTCTTACTGTTTTATTCTAGGAATGGAACATGTACCTTTAGATAACCTTTGGCTAGTTTTATCGTTTACAGAATAGCCTGGTAGAGAGAGATGGAGCCAGGGGTATCAACTGATGATCAATTCTCAAAGCTGCATCCCTGCTTTCCTCCGGACTCAAGGATCGCAATTGTAGGAGCAGGCCCGAGTGGATTATCTGCTGCTTATGCTCTTTGTAAACTCGGTTATTCAGATGTAACCGTGTTTGAGAAAGAACGATCGCCTGGAGGCATGTGTGAATCAGTTGATATTGAAGGTAATAGAAATGTAGTATGAAATTTCAGCATAAGCGCATTATATTGAAGAATGAAAAAAAAATATATTCTTAATGTATACTAAGAAAAAGGCTCAAGCACGTACCGTTTATGTCTTCTTACAGGAAGGATATATGATTTGGGAGGTCAAGTCCTCGCAGCAAATAGTGCTCCTAGTGTATTTCACCTGGCAAGAGAGATTGGAGCCGAAACAGAAGAAATGGAAACTCATAAATTTGCACTCATAGACTCCTCGACCGGAGCTCTCAGAGAAATGAAACTTGTAGAAGATTATGTATCTATGATCTCTCTCACATTGAAACTCCAGGTCAGTTACGCCTTACGAAGTTTATATGTAGTAGTTTTTCACCGTCAGCTCGACCATTTCTGATTTGAATTCCTTTTTCTACAGGATAAGGCAAAGGTGTCAGGTAGAATTGGGGTACACGCCTTGAGTGAAATCGCACCAGATTTAACTCCCGAATACCTCAAGGGTCAAGGCTTTCAATCTGTTCCTAGATCAGTAATTTATGGATATACTGCATCAGGCTATGGATATGTTCAAGATATGCCTTATGCTTACATTCATGAGTTCACCAGGACTTCAATGGCTGGAAAGATTCGCCGGTTTAAAGGAGGTTACATGAGTGTTTGGAAGAAACTGAGTGAATACATGCCAATAAAGTTTTTTCCCAATACCGAAGTACAATCAATAAAACGCAATTCATCTAGCATCAGAGTCGATGCTAAAAATGAGTGGGGCGATGAACAAGTTATGGAGTTCGATAAAATTATTATATCGGGTGCTTTCCCTTTCAACAACGGAAAATTTTACAGATCACCTTCTTCGAACATAACAGGTCTGTTTCATTTCACATTAATGAACAGAAAATATTCTAATATTTCAATTTGGATGATTTGATTGTTTTCTGTCTGCAGAATTTTCGAGCAATCGTATGGACATGAGCGAGCTCGAAATGGAGTTGTTTAGTAAAGTACAGACTATTGACTATTATACCACTGTCTTGAAGATAAAGGGATTGAAACATATACCAAAAGGTTTCTATTACTTTGACAAGTTTATGGAAGATCCGGCAGCTATTGGAAACCCTGTTGCAATGCAGAAATTCTATGATGACACGAACATATTTTTGTTTTGGTCTTATGGAAACTCGGCCGATATTCAGGGATCAAAAGTCGAGGAGTTGGCAATGAATGCAGTCATAAGTATGGGAGGCCAAATCGAAGAAGTGGTTTTACAACGGAGATTTAAGTACTTTCCTCATGTCAACAGTGAAGGTATGTTAAACAACTCATGTTTACAATTTTTCTTGCAGAGAGGTATTTCCATGTAATAATTACTAATCCAAACTCTAAAAGCAGAAATGAAGGATGGGTTTTACAATAAGCTCGAGTTTCTACTACAGGGTCAACAAAACACATACTTCGTTGGTGGGCTCATGGCATTTGAGCTGACAGAGAGGAACTCCAGCTATGCCATGGAACTCGTCCGAAAGCATTTTGCGAATAATAATCCTGTACCGAGTTATCCATATGTCAAGGTGAGGTCAATAATAAATAAGTTTTAAGTAAAAAAGACTAATCTTATCTTAGAACCAATGGCTATTTTACTTTACTAATCGAAACTTTTGGTATTACAGAGACTTCTGATGTTGAAGCCAAATCGTACATTAGTTCCTAAGCAATTAGATGAATCACCCGGTGTCCAATTTCCTGATCTTTCTTCTCTTGATGCTTACTTGCAATACTGGGCAAGTCATAATGCAACTCAAAGCAAGACACTGTATACTTGGATCAACGAAAAGGGACATGTTGCAGCGCAAAGAACATACAAAGAACTTCACAATAATGCTTCTGAGATTTCTTACAAACTCTTGACAAGCCGAAAACCAACCATCAAGCCTGGTGACAGAGTGCTTTTGGTCTACATTCCGGGTCTAGATTTCGTTGATGCCTTCTTTGGGTGTCTGAGGGCTGGAGTCATACCTGTTCCAACAATTCCTCCCGAACCATCACAGAAGGGTGGACAAGCATTACTTCATGTGGTTAATATTGCTAAAGCATGCAATGCAGTGGCAATTCTGTCAACACTTAGTTATCACATAACCGTTATGGCAGTTTCTGCAAAAAACAAGGTATTTCTTAAAGGAAACAACAAATGCTCCCCACGCTGGCCTGATCTGCCATGGTTGTATACAGATACATATGTCAAGAAAGCTAAATTTTCCTCGTCAGGCAATGATGTGTCAAAAATCATTGAACCTTCAACAGATGACTTGAGCTTTCTCCAATTTACATCAGGCTCGACAGGTGACGCCAAAGGAGTCATGATAACTCATGGTGGGCTCATTCATAACGTAAAGTTAATGCGAAGAAGATACAGGAGCACATCAAACACAGTTTTAGTAAGTTGGTTACCTCAATATCATGACATGGGACTAATTGGAGGACTTTTTACAAGTATGGTGTCTGGTGGATCTGCAATTTTGTTTTCTCCGCTGACATTTATCAGGAATCCCCTCTTATGGTTGCAGACTATGAGCACATACCATGCGACTCATAGTGCTGGCCCCAATTTTGCCTTTGAACTCCTCGTTCGCAGATTAGAGTCAAACAAATCACAAAGTTTTGATTTGTCCTCCATGATTTTTCTCATGATTGCTGCTGAACCAGTAAGAGCGACAACCCTTAGAAAATTCCTTAAGCTGACTCAATCTTTTGGAATCTCTCAAGAGGTTTTATCTCCTGGTTATGGATTAGCAGAAAACTGTGTGTATGTAAGTAGTGCATATGGAGAGGGTAAAGAGATCATGGTTGATTGGCAAGATAGGGTGTGTTGTGGGTACATAAATTCAGACGATGAAGACGTTGATATAAAAATAGTTGATCCTGAGACTGGTATAGAGCTATCTGAAAACGAAGGGGAGATATGGATTAGAAGTCCAAGTTCAGGAGTTGGATACTGGGGCATGGAGGAGTTAAGCGAAAAGACTTACAGAAATGAGATTTATGACCATCCCGGGAAGAAATATATGCGAACTGGAGACTTAGGACGAATAATTGATGGGAAATTATTCATCACTGGGAGAATAAAAGATCTAATCATTGTTGCTGGAAGGAATATATACTCCTCGGATATTGAAAAAACAGTCGAGATCTCATCTGAACTTATACGACCTGGCTGCTGTGCTGCTGTTGGCGTTCCAAAAGAGATTCTTATGTCTAAAGGAATATCAGTTCAAGAAATTACTGATCAAGTTGGATTGGTAGTAATTGCAGAGGTTCGAGAAGTAAAGCCAGCTCTGAAAGAAATCATGAGACATATTCAGACATGTGTTGCAGAAGAACATGGCATTGTTGCTGCTTCAATTGTGTTGATAAAACCAAGATCCATTAGTAAGACAACATCAGGAAAAGTCAAGAGATTTGAATGTCTCAAGAAGTTTGCTGACGGAGCTTTGAATATTGTCGATCAGCTTGTTGCAGGAGAAAAGTCACCAGTTCCATCCACGGAACATATTTCGCAATCTCAAATCATGACAGATCGCCCTTCAGTAAATTCCAATATTAACAAGAGAGATATAATCAATTTTTTGATGGAGCTTCTCTCTGAAATGACTGGGACGTCTACCGTTGAAATGTCGGCAACCGAAAGCCTTGTATCTTATGGAATTGATTCTATTGGTGTGGTTCGAGCAGCTCAAAAACTTTCAGATTTCCTCGGAGTTTCAGTTGGTGCAATTGATATTTTTACAGCAACCTGCATTGATGACTTGGCAAATTTTGCAGAGAATCTTCTAAAGAAGTCCCGTCCTCAATCAGTCGCCAGTTCAACTCATTCTACAGAGACGAAATTGAAATCAAAATCAACTTCAGCTGTTCTCAAGGCTTCTCCAACTCATAAGCTGGGTATTTGGCTGTTTCAACTCATAGCACTTGCTTATGTTTCCTTCTTGCTGATATTTCCTGCATATCTATCAGTTTCTACATTTACACATTGGATATATGCTGGCCACAATCCGATGCACACAAGTCTCTACTTTGGTTATTTGATTTCTTTAGCGTGTGCTCCTCTTGCTTGGATACTATGCATTTTCTTGACTAGCATTGCCATAGCATTCTTGGGGACTCCATTTCTGCAACCAAATTATGCACTGGTCCCTGAAATCTCGATCTGGTCTGTTGAATTTGCCAAGTGGTGGGCACTTCACAAGGTTCAAGAAGTTTCTTCGAAAGTTCTTGCAGTTCACCTGAGAGGCACTGTGTTCATCAACTGCTGGTTTAGGATGCTAGGAGCTAAGATTCCATCCTCTGCATTGCTTGATACAATTGACATCTCTGATCCATTTTTAGTGTCGATTGGAGAAGAAGCTGTAATTGCAGAAGGAGTACTGATTCAAAGCCATGAAATGAAAAATGGAATCTTGAATCTATATCCTACCAGAATTGGTTCAAGGTCTTCAGTGGGACCATATGCTCTAATTCAGAAAGGCGCTGTGGTCGAAGATGGAGCTGAGATTCTCGCCCTCAATTCTGGTGGAGGCAACTCTGAGGCCAAGGTTTTTAATGCTGAGAGTTTTCAAAAGGTTAGTCATAACGAAAAATTTTGTATTCACAAAAGATTTTAATTAGTTCTCTCTAGAATATCGACTCATAACATGCATTTTTTACTGAATTCACAAGCATTGCACTTCGTTATGCAAGACAGAACTGTCTAAATCGGAGCACAATTTAAGAATAATCAGTAGGTTAAGGATCAAACGGCATTTACTAACCATTGGTTTCTCCATTTCTATGATGACCACAGGGAAAATCGGTACAGCAAATCATCAGCAAAAAAAGTGGAAACACTGTAACCATCATTCAGCAGTTTTTTGGCATCTACATGATTGGTTTTCTCAGCAGTTTGTCAGCAGCAATGTCTTATTTAATCTACCTCCAGATAATGCAAAAACCTCCCTCACTTCATCATTTTGCATTCTTCTGTTTAGCCGGAGCCTTCCATTGGTTACCGTACACCATCGTTGCATGTGCAGTTATGTTCACGAGCATCCCTTCAAATCCGATCAATTTTGCTATAGCCATAGCAATGGCATATGCCACTTATGGCCTTCTCCTCTGTTTCTTCACTTGCATCTTGAACTACTGTATTTCGGGAAAACAAGATCAGTATAAAGCACCGTTCAGAACTTTTCTTCTTCGTCAAATTATGATTGCCTGCCATGTAAGATTCACCAAGTTTCTTACTGGAACAGAAGCTTTCTGCGCGTACTTGCGCTGTCTTGGAACGAAAGTTGGAAGGCATTGTTCAATTCGAGCCATCAATCCGGTGTCTAACCCCGAATTGATATCAGTTGCGGATGGAGTACACTTAGGGGACTTCAGCAGAATTATTCCTGGATATTACACCTCAAATGGCTATGTTCAAGGAAAGATTGAGATACAAGATAATTCGGTAGTAGGGTGTCAAAGTTTAGTCCTCCCTGGTTCTGTCCTTGAGAAAGACGTCATTCTTGGGGCACTCTCGGTAGCTCCCATGAGTTCGGTTCTTCAGAGCGGTGGTGTTTTTGTTGGGTCACCAACTCCGGTTATGTTTAAGAATGCCTTTCATTCTTTTGATGAGAGGATAGAGGAGATGGACGTGAAGTATAAGAAGGTGCTTGGGAGTCTTGCTGCAAATTTGGCTGGCACAACTCTCAAAGTAAGATCGAGATACTTTCACCGGATCGGTGCTGCTGGTAAGGGATTTCTAAGGCTCTATAACAACATACCAACCTTGCCAGATCATGAAATCTTCTCTCCCGGGAAGCAATACTCAATCGTGATCCGGCACAGTAATTGCTTAAGTTCTGATGATGATGCAAGACTCGACCCACGTGGCGCAGCAATAAGGATCCTATCAAGCAATGCTGAACAAACATCTCCACTGCTGGATCTGACCCTAAAGACAGGCAATGCATTCCATGCGCGAACTATAGGTGACTTTGCAACATGGCTCGTCTGCGGAGCTGCTGCACGAGAAGAGCATGTGAAGCATGCTCCACATATTCGCGATGCAATGTGGAGCTCCCTGAGAACAGCAGACTCTTACACTGAGCTCCATTATTATTCAAACATTTGCAGGCTCTTTAGATTCAAGGATGGACAAGAAATGTATGTCAAATTTAAGCTGAGGCCTTTCGATAGGAAGTTCGATGAGGACACTGGCAAGGTAGAACCAAGAGGTATGCTTCCACCAGAAACAGGTGCAATCCCAAGAGACGAGAATGACAAGCGCCCTTTACTTTTCCTAGAGGATGATTATCAGCGTCGAGTAAATTCTCCAGAAAAGGTACGTTATGTTCTTCAATTGCAAGCCCGGTCAGTCCCAGAGGATGAAAGCACACGAGAAAATGCACTTGACATTACCAAGCCATGGGATGAAACTGAGTTTCCAGTCATTGATGTGGGAGAGGTAACCATTGATGAAGTGCTCACCAAGGAAGAATCCGAAGAGCTGGAGTTTAATCCATTTCTCAGATGTCGTGAAGTGGACGTCATCAGGGCAACATCGTGCAATCAGAGTGCATCGATGGATCATGGCCGTTCAATAGTATATGCAATATGCCAACATCTGCGCAACAAAAAGCCTCTTCCCGAGGCTTGGAAGATGTTCTTGGATCAATCTGATGTGAAAGTCGACCTCTCTGGCTGTCCAATGGCAGCAGCATTCGAGAACAAGACTGCAAGAGAAGTGACACTGGCTAGACCTTGGTATGTAACTATGTGGCTGATGTCGGGTCAACCATTTCTACAAATTTTCCTACCTTATTTTCTGATGGGATTAGTGATATTTGCTCCTCTGAACTTCATCTTCTACGTAAATAAGATCACAATGACTAAGATGTATTGGTTGCTGCCAATCTTCTGGCTTTCTTCCGGAATTTTAGGAGGACTTGTTTGTGCTGTGAGTAAATGGATTCTCGTGGGAAGAAAGAATGACGGTGAAGTAGAGCCGATTTGGAGTGCAGGGATATTTATGGACACTACTTGGCAGGCTATAAGGACACTAGTTGAAGAATATTTCATGGAAATGACAGGAGGATCATTTCTGTTTGGAATTTGGATGAATCTCATGGGGGCAGAAATTGCCTGGGACGAGGGAGTTTATGTAGACAGCACGGGTGCAATTTTGAATCCTGAACTGATTAGGATTGAAGAATACGGCTCTATCGAACAAGAGGCTTTGCTCTTCGGGCACATATATGAAGGTGAGGGAGGGAAAGTGAAGTACGGGAAGATTGTGGTTAGAAAAGGCGGGTTTGTGGGAAGCCGAGCAGTTGCCATGCCCGGTGTGACTGTGGACAACGGGGCAACACTCGGTGCCCTCTCGTTAGCGATGAAGGGAGAGTTTGTCAAGTGAGAGTGACAAGTTGAATCTTTGTATTGTAAGAAAAGCACAAGTACAGCCTCTCAGGCTCTAAGTTAACAAGTCTGAATAAAATTAGTGTGCACTAGCAGTAGTTTATGTTCCATTTAATGTACTTGTGCAACTCACTTCTAGATATTGGTAAAAGGATTTTTATGTCATTTTCTGATGATAAAAGGCTCCAAGCAAATCCACTGTTCTACAGCCCATAAAGATGGACCGCATTAGGGTCTCAACAGTCCAACCCACTTTACATTTTAAAAATACTATCAATACATATAAGTAGTAATTACACAAAACCCTACTTTTGAAAATTGAAATTCTAAAATCAGATTTTATGTTTTAATTGTCCAAAATCAGATATTTTAAATATACATACAGACTTTTTATATTTAATTAAATATTAATAAAAATATGATAAAACTTAAATTATATAAAATGTAAA
>CAIGRO010211295.1:0-14504 GCA_903798355.1 Fraxinus baroniana | reverse complement strand
TTTGAAACGTAGGGACGTTTTCCGCATTAAGTGTCAAACGTAGGGACGTTTTGTGCTTAAACATTTTAATAAAACTTTTGGACTCACTTGCACTTTTTAAAAAGTTTGGGAATATAATTACAATTTATTTTTTAGTTTTCTTTTCATTTTATTTGTTTAATTTAAAATTGAGGGTATTTTGATCATTTTACACCAAAAAATAGTGAAAGAGATATTTTCCACACTGAAACGTTGAAATAGGGGCGAAAATGCAAAAAAAATGAAACGTTGGGACGTTTTCCACACTAACTATCAAATGTAAGGACGTTTTATGCTAATAAGTCTAAATTATAACAATTGGATAATTTTAGTGCGTACGAATATTCTATATCAAGTAAATAGTCTTTGGAAAGTGAGGCACAAATTGAGGCCACTTAAATGAGCTAAAGATGAAATAAAGGTCATACTTTTGTCGATTCGAGTTCAAAGATTAGCAAAAACAGTCGACCCACTCTCTCAGTCATTACATCGAACACCTGCTGTGTACCTGTTTTCCTATCAAATCCCAACACCAGCCATCAACACATTCACGCACATATATAAATATATTGATCTATTCGCATATATCGCTTGGAGTTT
The DNA here is from genome assembly GCA_903798355.1 of Fraxinus baroniana. NCBI lineage: Eukaryota > Viridiplantae > Streptophyta > Magnoliopsida > Lamiales > Oleaceae > Fraxinus > Fraxinus baroniana. The sequence goes on along the minus strand of CAIGRO010211295.1, from coordinate 13,886 downwards.
GCTGGTAGGAATGATATTGCCAGTGTTCAAGCTGGGCACACTTGCGCTGAAAACGCTTTGCAAACCCATTGGCAAACGCATCAAGACAAAGGCGGGCCGGAACCCCAAGTTCAGGCTATCCATAATTAACATTGCCCAGGTCAGAAACTCATCCACTCAACCACAAAATTATGTGCGCATAAAAGAAGAGTTAAATCGTGGAAAGAAGAGATGAAATTGTTAAATTCTTGATTTGTTGTGGTTGAAATGCAATTAAGTCGTAATGAATAAACAAACTTAACTAAAGGTTAAAGAATAAACACTTCTAACTAAAGTTGAAAAATTCCAATCAAGAATCACCATTATTGCTTCCTAAACATGAAATTAAGAATTCAATGAAGGAATTGGTTCTTGTGGTTCGAACTCAATATCCAGTTGCAAAGAATTAACCTCGTACCATGAAAAATCAATCAGAGTACCAAATTATGATAAAATATTAACAATAAAAAATATCTTTCTTGAGTATAAGTGCCTATTAGTACTTTGAATGGTCATCCCTAATTTCCAAATAATAAAGTAGTCAGCTTTATTCGTACCTCGAAGCAGAGTAGATGCTTCTAATGATGAACACATAAACCAGTGAAAAATACACCATGTCTTATTCGTACCAAATTCGACTAGAGGTAGACGAAATGCTTCTATAGTTCTATTAATGAATTCGTCGAGTCAAGAAAAAAAATGAAAAAGACGGAGTAATTTTTGGAACTGGAATGCTTTTTGCATTGGTCAAGAAGAGATTTAGTGGGTTTGGATTTAGGGCTAGGACTTGGACTGCAACTTTTATTGACATGGGCTGGGTATGAAAAATAAATAATATCATTTGGTTCCACTCCTGCTTGAGCCTGATTAATTTCTTCTAATCATTTATTAGGACAGGACTTTGTTTCTGAAAAATCCTGCACCTTAATATTTACCAGTCCCCTCTGTTGGAAACTTCTCTGAAGAACTTGGCATCTGTCAAGCTTATCATTTATTTTGTGTAAAATAACAAGTATTGGAATGAAATTTGTTAGATTAGAATTAGTTTAACCATTTAAATGTCAGTTCCATTATGCAAAAGTTTTCAGATTGAGAAAAAACCTGACAACAATGAATTATGAGCTAACATTGCTAACAGTCGTCACTTTGCAACCGTTATATATAGCTAGTAATGAGAAGTCTTACAGTGATGCAGCAGGAATCATTTTTGCTTCAAGGAGTGTGCAATAGTATCTGATAAAAAAGCTGTAAAAAACGTGTTTTGGATTTAATAATGTAAATAAATCGATAAATACATAATAAAGAGGAACAAGATTCCCTCCTCTTGAATCATGTGATCATGGAGTCTCACTGAGAAGAATATGACACTGCACTATGCACCAGAATGAATCATTTAATCTAGGATCTATACATCAAAAGTCACAACTTCCCCCACTTTCATATCAATACAAGATATTTTTGTTTCAATTTGATATTGTACCAATATCTCAACTTCTGATGCTCGAGTCATATTCAGTCTTGGGTATGCTTTAGTGCCCTTTGACGGCCTTCCAATAATGGTAAACAGGAAGCAGTACAAACTACAAAGAGTGCTCCTCGTATCTTTGAAATGAAGATTATGTACACTTGTTAGTTTGGTTTATTCAATTGCTTAATCTTAATGATATGATTGATAAATTTGCTTTTGCCAAAGCAATAAAATACACTTGTTTATGTTTCCAAAAATGTGTATCTGATACAATGCCGTTCTCAGATTCTTATGTCAAACAAATGGTTTTCTAGATATAAGGACTCTTCGGGGAGCGCCGGGGTGAGCGGGGGGGTATTAATTTTGCTACTTTATTCGTGAAAAAGGAAATTTCTTATACCCAAATTAATGGGAAGAGGTACACATAAAATTTGCAACATTTTCTGCTGACAGAATTATATTTCCATCTTCTACAACCTCCCTTCCTCTGATTCTTTAACAGGCTAACCATCGGTTCAAAACGAATGTGCAAAGGCGTATTTATGGTCAGGCAACAGATGTTGCAATTCGTCCTCTAAATGAAGAAAAAGCTGTTCAGGCTGCTGCTGACCTTTTAGGCGAACTCTTCGTGTTTTCGGTATTGTCATCACTTTTAACTTTTAAATTGGAAATTTTCAATAATTTTTATTTGTTAGTGTAACAAGCATATGCATCTACAGTACATCCAATTTGTAAGTTGGTTTGGATTCTGGCGTGTCGGTTTTCTATTCAATTGCAGATGGCTGTTGCCATAGATGTCACCATTGCAAGGGTAGACAATATTTCATTGTCCTGATCCATCTTCACACTTTAAAATTTAGAATTTTAATGTACCAGAGTGAACGACTGCTTGCCTATTATTTCAATAAAGGAATAAGCAGAGTTTCTGTTTATTAAAATTCTATTGTACTTTTTTGATTTCAAAGAAACAAATGTGCAATTTATCCACTCTAGAAAGATACTTTCCATTTGACTCCAGTTAACCCCAAATAAATGTGATGTGTATGTTTATTTTAACCCCAATGTTTTTCTAAACTTTTGGAAAAGACTATAGATTGCTCATACTTAATTTTTTTCTCATTCCCTCTAATCTCGTGTTTTCTTTCCAAGTATTTGAAATTTTAAATTCACTTTTGCTTCCTATTTCGATCAGGTTGCCGGAGCTGCTGTTATTTGGGAGGTGCAAAATCGTTCCAAAGCAGAAGCCAGAAAGGAGGAACTGCGTAGGAAGGAATTAGAGGTCCATGTTGATAGAATTATTCTACATGTACATCAGGGTGTAAACCCTAGTAGACCAGCTAATGATGAAATGCCACTTAGGCATTATGTACACCATGGTGTAAACCTTGATGTACATGTAGCAAAACCCTTTTGAAGTAAAACAAGGGTTAACTCTCCTTGCTTTGCTAGGTCAGGCTATGAAACTTTTGAAGTAAAGAAAGCGTTAACTCTCTTTGCTTTGCTATGTCAGGCTATGAAACAACGAGATCAAGATCTAGCAAGAGAAGTTGAGCTTCTTAAGCACAGAATTGCAATGCTCGAGCAAGTTACCGAAGATCAAAGCATTGGTGGTATTCTCAACTTCAAACAAGCAAGCAACACTGGAAATAAAGCGATAATGGCTTAATCACTCTTAACAGAAGTCTATAGAGATTGGAACACACAAAATATTTGTTGATATTTTTATGAATAATGCTATTTAGCATCATTAGTGTTAAACTACCGGTCTAAGTGTTACGAAGTGACAAAATAAAAGATTTAATTAAATGGGGTAATAATTTTACCTTTGATTGAACTTGTCACATTGTGTCTCTTAGATTGATGTTGTAATACCATTGGTGTTGGACAATATTTATCTATTTATTATTTTACTTAAATGGATTGCAGCTATATTTAAGGGCCAACTACCTACCACCAATGGGCATATTGACAAATAGAGTTGGATTGAATGGGCATATTGCATATACAAAAGGATGATATCTAAATCTCATGTCAAGGGGATAAAATCCACGAGAACTTATTTTTACTTTAATAATTTTTCTATTTGACAGTGATTTTTTTACAAATTATTTTTCATCATTCTTGTTTTTAGCCATGCATTCTAAAGAAAAGTGCTTGTTTAATTTAAGGCCATAAAGTGCCCGCTTGAGGCGGCCGGCAAAGAAAGAATACTTTTGAAACATGAATTATCTACCCCTTGAACTGTACTATTGAAACTGTGCTATGAAGATTAATTTTGATTTAAAGTAAAGGAAAAATTGCAATAGCGATTTTTAATCTTTTCAATTTTTGTAGATTTTATTCAAACTTTCAATGCTGTCGAAGGTTTCTATCCTTTCAAAAATATGCAATTAGGGTCCAAATGAATAGTCGTTAGTTGATCCAAATTTTGATCAATTTTAAAAGATTAAAATAGTAATTTTATATAATTAAAAAATTAAATCAAGATATTGAAAAACCAAAACCTTGATCATAAGGTCATCTTCCTCGATCCAACCCCACCCCACCCCACCCCACCCCAAAACCAAACCCAAGACAATAGCGGCTCCACCACCGCCGGCCATCGTCACCAAAACCTTTACACTTCGAGAAATCAAAACCAAAGCCTTCATTCCTCGAATGAAAAGCTTGCTGCCAACGCCACCAAAATCTTCACACCTCACCTCCACTCGTGTGAAAGAAGATGAGATTTTGGCCTTTGGGTGTCTACTTTCTCTTGGCAACCGGTCGATCAGCAATGGTAGTGATGGGAAAAGAGATGGGGTAGATGTGATGGGGTTTGAAGGAGACCATCCCTTATTTATTTATTTTATTTTATTGTTTATTGATTTAATATGGTAATTTTAAAGTTACCATTTTACTCCTATTCATTTGGTCAAAATTGATCAAAGTCCACTTTTGGTCAACTAACGGTCAAATAGATGATTTTTCATCCATTTGGACCCTCGAATGCATATTTTTTAAAGGTTAGAAACTTTTGTCTGCAAAATTTGAAAAGATTAGAGATCGTTGCTGCAATTTTTCCTATTCCTAAAGTAAACAATTCAAATGTATCAGAAAACTTAGTGATCTCTCATTGAAAAGTTTCACGACCATAGATAGAAGAAAAGTGAATTTAATGTTGATAACAAAAAATGAAAAATTGTTGATTAAATACACTGTAACAATGAATGCTTCAACTCATAGATGCATTGGCAATCCACTATATATCATTAAAGTCAAACATATTTCAACTATATGTTCATACTCCCTCCGTCCTAAAAAGATAGTCCTATAGTTATTTNATACACTGTAACAATGAATGCTTCAACTCATAGATGCATTGGCAATCCACTATATATCATTAAAGTCAAACATATTTCAACTATATGTTCATACTCCCTCCGTCCTAAAAAGATAGTCCTATAGTTATTTTCACACGGATTAAGAAATGGTAGTTATTATAGTTAGAGTATTAAATTTTACTATATTTTTTCATCTATACCCTTTGTCCCTTATCTAGGTAGTTGTTGTTTATTATACCAAGATGTATTAAATAAGGGTATATGTGGAAATGAAAAATTTAATACATGTTTAAAATGGAAACAAGACTATCTTTTTGGAACGGACTAAAATAGTATACAAGACTATCTTTTTGGGACGGAGGGAGTATTTTCTTTCAAATACCCTATACATTTAGTTCAGGATCCCTAGACGGGACTATTGTCCCGGGACCACAGAAATAATTATCTTATAACTTTTTCTTACATTTTAATAATATTTTTATTCAAAAAAATCATCTTTCAAAAAATTTCTCCCACACAAGGGATATCTATGTATTCTGTATCTTTATTTTTTTTGCTCCTCGTGAAATTTATAAATTTTATTTTAATATTAAACATGTTATTGAAGTTTGAGTAATTTATAATGATCTCTCTAATGTTTATGAAAATAACATGAACATTTCTCTCTTTTAATATTAAAACACGGACAATAACATATGACAGAACATAAACAATAACATATTATAATAATAGTGAAATTTAACGATCCAATTCAAAACTACTTTAAAATTTAGTGACTGATTTATTGAAATTAATTAAAATATAGTAACCTAAATGAGATATTCCTTGCCTAGGAATTGTAGAGCCGGCCAACATACCACCTATTTTGTAATAGTGATATTTTAAAGAATGTGTTAAAAAAAAAAAAAATAGTTTACGTGTAATATTATTGTGTGATTAAAAAGATGAGAAAAAATTACATTTTGAATAAAATAGAGCCAAACGTCTGCATCTTAAGTCCGCCTTATTCATAATTTTTTTCTTATTTTTTTTTTAAATTTTAAATTGTACATATAAATAAGAATTTCGGGCGGAGCCTCCTAAAAATTCCGAATAGGAGTGAAGGCGGCCAGCTGCAACCCCTACCGAATAAGGAAGAAAAAAGCTTCTTGTAGCTCGCGTGCATCTACACATATTATGTGAGCGTGCATTGACTGAGCCCCTCTTCCCATGCCGGCGTATTGATCCACTACTTAACGTAAAGCAATGGAGAAACAAATATATCTTCTGCAATTCATCACTATCAACTCTATGGAAAAAGTTAGTTTCAGAACCCAAATTTTAAGCGGGCACCTCCAAAACCACCGCCATGCAACCACCGCCACAATTTCCGCCTCACCATGCGTCAGCTACGTGCCACCGGAAGTTTCCGAACAACCCTTTTCGTTCGACGTGACTTCAATGAGGAAACTGATGGATGAGCACAATTTCTGTGACAGGGACTGGCTTTTTAATCTCATGGTACAGAGTGAACTTTTCAATCCAAAGCTAAGGGGTGGCAAAGTATTTGTGATGCCGGATTATAATCACTCCATGGAGCAGCAAAGAGAGATGACTATGAAGAGAATTCAGTTTTTACTGGATCATGGGGTGTTCAAGGGGTGGTTGACAGGTAAAGGGCCTGAAGCTGAGATGAAGAGATTTGCTCTTTTGGAGGTTATTGAGGTTTTTGATTACGCTCTTGCTATCAACATTGGTGGGCACTTCTTAACTTGGTATGTTTGATGTTTTATGAGGTTTTTTTTTGTGGTTTACAAATGTCATCTTTAGGGAAACGTACAATTTTGACAGCTTGGGTTTGAAGTTGTAGCTGTACCCTACTTCTCCGGCCACACAGTTTTCATAACTTGCATTTATGAATTTGTGAAAATCCTAATATGGAGTTTTGCTTAATAAATTTGTATGCCTTCTTTTATTTTTATTTTATTTTATTTTTTTGAAAAAAGGAATTATTTTGGATTGAGAATTCTGCATGGTGGAGCAAATAGTAGGATCACGAATTTGGTAATTTTTATCACTTCTATCCATCTTTTAACTGAGCTCGTGTTTAATAAGTGCATGGTTGAGTTTCTTGAGCCGTCTTTTGAGAGCGTATCTGAAACTAGTTGGATTGGAGTTCTCTTTATATTGTGCTTTAAATCAGCAGCAGGTTAACTGCTTCATTGTTGACGATTCCAGGGGCGGTGCAATCCAATTTTTTGGCACAAAACGACATCACGATAAGTGGTTGAGTGCGACAGAAAATTACTTGATTAACGGATGCTTCGCCATGACAGAATTGGGGCATGGAAGCAATGTATGTAAAGAGGGTTCAATTGATTAGCATCAGACATTTGGCCTGTCAACAGATTTATCCTCTATTTTTACTTGCTTATCAATGCATTTTGAATCAATAATTCTAGGTTCGAGGCATTGAAACAACAGCAACTTATGAGGCAAACATGGGAGAGTTTGTAATCAACACTCCATGTGAATCAGCTCAAAAGTACTGGATTGGTGGTGCAGCTAACGTAATCATTCAATCCAACTAGTGATTTCCAGTCTTTTTGACATTTAATATTATTTTTACTCCACTAATATCGTGCTCTCCCTTGAATGTCTCGTAGTATGCGACACATGCAATAGTTTTCTCTCAGCTGAATATTGACGGAAAAAATCAAGGAGTCCATGCTTTTATCACACAGATCAGAGATGAAAATGGGAATATCTGTCCCAATATCCGGATTGCTGATTGTGGTCATAAGATTGGTTTAAATGGCATTGACACTGGTCGAATCTGGTATAGATGATTCTCTTTTGTGGCTACACAAACCATAAATTTTATGTTATCTGGTAAATGAGTGTGGTCTGATGGCTTATCATTTTGTATTTGCCAGGTTTGACAATCTTCGCATTCCTAGAGAAAATTTATTGAACTCAGTTGCTGATGTTTCGCCCGATGGAAAATATTTGAGTTCAATAAAGGACCCAGCCCAGGTATGATGCTTCTTTATTTATCTTTTTCCTGTCTCGGTCAATTGTTATTATAATCTTTATTCATGATGCTTGAGCAATTGTTCACCTAATGATTTTTCTTTATCAAGGGTCATATGCTTTCATGTCTTGCTATAGATTCTTTTTTCAGTTTCTATATTTTTTTTTCTTTTTTTTTTTTGTCTGGTGATAAATTGCTATTATAATCTTTATTCATGATGCTTGAGCAATTGTTCACCTAATGATTTTTCTTTATCAAGGGTCATATGCTTTCATGTCTTGCTACAGATTCTTTTTTCAGTTTCTATATTTTTTTTTTCTTTTTTCCTTTTTTTGAGCAATTTTTCACCTAATGATTTTTCTTTATCAAGGGTCATATGCTTTCATGTCTTGCTACAGATTCTTTTTTCAGTTTCTATTTTTTTTTTCTTTTTTTTTTTGTCTGGTGATAATTACTTACATCGTGAGCATTAATTCGGCATTGATCAATAAACCTAATGAAAAGACGTGGGAGATTGTTGAGAATGTGTTGGAGCAAATTTAGTCACAGCATTTTATGAATCAATGTCTTGCTTGCTTCCTTTCAATCAATTTCTATTCAGTGAAATTTTATATGCTTTGATTTATCTTCAGAGATTTGCTGCATTCATGGCAACTTCAGCATCTGGAAGAGTTAATGTCACAGTTAGTGCCGTGTACTCTGCGAAGGTGATCTCTATTGTCTTAACAATTTTCCTATAATTTTAGGAGAGTGCAATATCCAACCACGATTACTCTAGTCTTAACTGATAGCTTAGCTTAATTTTCTCCCATCAGATTAGTTTAGCAATTGCCATAAGATATGCATTGACAAGGAGAGCATTTTCAATCGCTGCAAATGGTCCTGAACTCCTTTTGCTTGATTACCCCAGCCATCAGCGTCGCCTCTTGCCTCTTCTTGCCAAGACGTAAGTTTGTACATTTTCGTCAGAAGTGGAAATAATTGGTGTGAGTGAAAAATTATGTGTACTATTTCATGTATAAGTTTCCCAGCATGTATTTAAGCTACGTTTATCTAGTTTTGTCGTGCTACATCCCATTGTCATATTTGATCTTCAGTTTCCTCATCGACAAGTCAACAATCACTTACAGATAATTGCTGTGTATCTTAAGCAAAATAGAGGCTTTTTTGAGAGCGCCATTATCTTTCAAGCAATTTCCTACTGCGAGAGAAGATTTTACCTAATTTCTCATCCATCTTTCATTTTCCATGACTAATAATTAAGGTAGATGAGTAACTACAGCTCACTCTATACTCCTTACATTCTAAATTATTTATTTCAACTTCAACATGATATTGAAATTTGGCTGCACTATATGTTGTAGCTTTCTTATACTTAAGATGTGAAATTAGCTAATTTTTATCAAAAAAATAAACTGCCGAATGGATATATATTTATGCTTTTGTCAACGAGAATTTACAATATTGTTTTCTGGTGCTACAGGTACACTATGAGCTTTGCTGGTAACTACTTGAAAATGCTGTACATGAAGAGGAGTCCTCAACTGATCAAAACCATCCACGTTGTATCCAGTGCATTCAAGGCCGCTCTGACTTGGCATAACCTGCGAACTCTTCAGGTATCCACATTCATTATAGCTAAGCATTTTTTGAGTCGTTGATAAGCTTTCCTCCGTATATCGCATTATATGTGATACAGGAATGCCGTGAAGCCTGTGGTGGGCAAGGAATGAAGACAGAAAATCGAATTGGCCAACTGAAAGGTGAATATGATGTGCAGTCTACTTTCGAGGGTGATAACAATGTTCTTATGCAACAGGTATGGTTAACTGATCGTCGTATACAAATGGTATTAATGCAATAGACCCGATTGACATTGAAACATATGTTGTTTCCCCATGTGTGTGTTCATAAAGTTATTGGTTTTATATAGCTTTCAAATCTTCATCTGTAGCTTCAGAATTTCATCAACACGTTTGATGCAGGTTAGCAAGGCTCTGCTGGCTGAGTATGTAGCAGCCAAAAAGAGAAATAAACCATTCAAAGAATTGGGGTTAGAACATATGAAAAGATCATGCCCGGTTATTCCTGCAAAGCTTATCAGTTCGACCCTGAGGAGCACTCAATTTCAGGTAATGATGAGTTTCTCCTTTATTCATTTCTTAGAAAAGTTGTTGTGAATCTCATAGGGAATTCTAACGGTCTCTCACAGAATGATATCTTCTGCCTAAGAGAGAGAGATTTATTAAACCGCTTTGCTGCTGAAGTCTCGCAATACCAAGCACAGGGAGAAAGCAGAGAGTCTGCATTTGTTGCGGTAAGAACACTTCTGAATTATAAGTTGCAATGCCGGGTCCCTACAAATCCCTCCCCACTGGGACCGGGGTCTCTATGTCTCAGGCTCTTTGTTAATTACGTTTATTGTATTCCTGAAGAGTTATCAGGTCGCTGAAGATCTGGGAAAAGCATTCTCAGACCGTGCAATTTTGCAGTGTGCTATAGAAGCCGAGGATAATGTGACAGATGCATCCCTTAAGGTATGTGGGAACCTTTTCTTTCAATTGTAAGGAGTTGATTAATGGCCGTCTAGTTTTCACATAATGGTCCTAAGATCAAAGGTTGTGCCTCGCTTTCCCTTGAGCACTTGGGGCCAAGCTTTGCAACCAATGCTGCCCACCCAACCCGAACCCCCAGAAGACGCGAAATAAATTAATTAAAATCTATGGACTGGAAATTTGGTACGAATTTAGAAAGTCTTTTAAGATTTAACATTGTCGTTGCATTGTAAATTAGAGCATCCACTGTTCTATCTAATTGCCACTTTTCACTTACATCAAGGCTTTGTGTTTTAGCAAATGCTTATACGAAAATCGCATGCTTTTCTCAGCCTATTTCACCGGAAATGAGAATCTCATCAAGTAGTAACACGGACAAACTGAAAGCAGTGGATTAACAGAAATTTACACATTTTTTGGCAGATAATATTGGGTCTTCTGAGATCGCTTTATGTGCTGGTCATGCTTGAAGAAGATGCTGCATTTCTCCGATACGGGTACTTATCAACAGGCAATGCTGCTGCTGTGAGAAAAGAAGTCGCAAAACTCTGCAGTGAAATCAGACCACAAGCACTTGCCTTGGTTAGTTCTTTCGGTATACCAGATGCTTTCTTGAGTCCTATTGCCTTTGATTGGGTCGCGGCAAATTCCTGGTCTACCATCGAGAACTAGTTCTCTGTAAACTGTATTGGTATAGTATTTAATCCGTGAAATTCGTTTGGTAAAGAAGTTAAACAGTCAATAAATGCTTGAATTGGAAGGAAATTTGAAAGGAAAATAAAGCTGGAGAGTTCTGAAGCCCTGAAAATTGTGTATAAATTCAGTCTGCTCAAATTTGAAGAAAATTTTAAATTAAGCAAATCACAAAGACGTTGATAATCAAGTAATAATTGTAAGCAAAAATTAAGTAAAAGAGTGACTAGGAATCTAGGATGTAAACTCTGTGTGTGTGTGTGTGTGTGTGTGTGTGTGATGATGATGATGATGATTTAAAAGTTTGATTCAATCAATCAAAAAATTTCAATATGAAAATTTAGAAGAAATAAATGTAATTTAAGTTCAAAGATTTGCTCAAAAAATTTCTCTTGAATGCATTTGAAGGATTTTACATTGTTTGTAAAAGAGAATCTATTTAGATAGTATTTGGTGCACATTAAAATGAGAGAATGTATTTTTTTGAAGTGATGTGATGAGAAATATGTGGTTGAAAAAGAATAAAAAGTTATTAATGTGATAGAAAATATTATTTTATTGAAGAATGTGTGGTTAAAAATAAGTAGAAGAATGAGAACCAAAAAAAATAACGTGGGACAAACAGGGGCTTATAGTGTGCCACGTGCAAAACTTTTTGTAAGTTCGGAAGATAGATCGGTCAATTGATAAAAGTTCGGATGATCCAAATATAGTAGTTGGACAAAAGGGGGTCAGAAGTTATAACAGTCAGATTTTTGAACTGTTGCACTCTCAGTAGATCGGATGACACCTTTGGACGATCGGGTCCGATTGATTGGTTTGCCTGACCAATTTTCTCAGTTTGACCTCATTTGGTCCGATCCGAATGTTTTGAGAAATATAAACTTTTGAAAAGTATTTTCAACTAATTTTTTAATATTAAAGTGTTTTTAAAATATGATGTGAATTCAAATATGAAAATCAATTTTACTTTTGATCTAAATATTTTATGCAAGATATTCCAAATACTTTTTGGTGCATAAAATGTTTTTTAAGATTTTATCATTTATTGCTAAAGATTAAAGTTTTGGTGCCTTTACGTTTGTTCTTAAAAGAATAGTGTATGATGTTTCTTTGAGGTTTGTCTATTAGGCTATCGCCTTAAAATTTGGCTTTTAAGTTCTTGTGTTGAAGAATTTTATCTTGAATGTTTTGGAAGACTGGATTTTGATCTTGACCTTCTTTATGAATTCGATTTGTAATGATAGTCTTGATTATAATCTTATGATTACAAAAATTATAAGCAAACATAGAGATTTATCTCTTTCAACAGTGACACAGACAATAACATATGACAAATAATAATGAAATTTATTGATCCAATTTAAGATAACGTTAAAATTTAGTGACTGGTCAATTAAAATATGGTAACCTAAATAAGAAATTCCTTGCCTAGGAATTGTAGAGTCGGCAGACATAGCTTGCATTGAGCCTGTTTGGAAGGGTTTAAAATCCAATAACAATTGAAAATATAATCGTTATTGGGTCACACTCGTCTAATAAGAGTCAACAATAACGACTAATTTTTCAATTTTAATCCGATTTTAATCTCCACCAAGCACCCTCCTAAATCCATCTGATTCTTATTCTTTATTTATTTTTACTAGAGAAATTAGTCGTCTTCCCATGAAAATTTCACAACCATAAATAGAAGTAAAGGGAATTTCAATTTGATAACAAAAAAAAAAAATGAAAATATGTTTATTGAATACACTGCAGTAGTGAGTGTTTTAACCCACAAATGCTTTGGTACTCCAATATTTATCATTAAACTCATTTCAACTATGTCCATGTTTGGTACACGTTAAAATTTTCATTTTCAACCATACATTTTTCAATAAAATAATATTATTATCACATCAATTGTTTTTTCTTCTTTTTCAAACACACATTCTCTATCGGTCTACTATTTCAGAATACATTTTTCCAAAATAATATGACTTAAACACACTATATATATGTAGGAGTTTTCTTTCAAACGTCCTATTTATTTAGTCAGGCTCCCCAGACAAGGCTATTGTCCCGGGGTCACAAAAATAATTTTTCATAACTTTTTCTTACATTTTAATAGTATTTTTTCAAAAAAAAAAATCTCATTTTTCCAAAAAAATAAAAATTCTCCCATACATATCTATATATTTTGTATCTTTATTTATTTTGCTCCTTGTGACAATTGTAAATTTTATTTTAATATTAAACATGCTATTGAAGTTTGAGTGAAGTATAAAAACCTCTCTAATGTTTATGATAACAACATAGACATTTATCTCTTTTAATAGTAACAATGATATTTATCGATTCAATTCAGATTACGTTAAAATTTATTATTTGATGTGAATTGAAATAAAATTAGAATGTAGTAACCTAAATGAAATACTCCTTGCCTACGAATTGTAGAATCGGCGAAAATACTATGCATCCTAAATCCATTCGAATCTTATTTTTTATTTATTTATATTTTTTAAAATATTTAACATTGTGCCTATAATACCTTATTTGATAAAATTAAAATTAGATTTTTAATAGATTTTAATAAAAATGATATAATATAGTTAAAAAGTTGTAAAAGTTGTAAAATGTATTAAATAAGTGATTAGAGCGTGTTTTGTCCGAAAGAATGCATTTTTTGAAATGATATAATGAGGAATATGTGGTTGAAAAAGAAGGAAAATTTATTGATGTGATGGAAAATATTATTTTAATAAAGAATGTGTGGTTGAAAATGAGTAGAAGAATGAGAATGAAAAAAATAATGTGTGTCAAACAGGGGCTAACAT
>CAIGRO010211293.1:0-18470 GCA_903798355.1 Fraxinus baroniana | reverse complement strand
TGCTAGGCAAGAGGAGAGTAAGTTAATAATTTCGTCATACTCAGAAGGAAAGTTAGCTCCCACTTACGACCCATGTAACGAGCTACAAGGGAGGGAATAGCGATTGTCTAGTCTGCGACGGAGGACTTCGACAACATGGATAACTTTTTCTTTTTCTTCTTCGATCTTGAAAGGTGAATAGATGTTGATTGAGGTAAGGATTATCATGATCCGCCTATTTTTGACCTTGAGACTGATGAAAGTGTCAAGATCTCCAAAGAGTGATCAGAGAGCGATATAATGCCAATTTTGGTTTCTTAAAAAATTTGATTGACATTACAAAGTGATAACGCGAGTTGGTGGTACAACAATATCTTTCAATCAATTTGCACGAACGGTGGATATTATCATATTATTAAAAGTCTATTATTACTTACAGCTAATTAGGTAGTTTCCTCGTACATAATAGCTAGTTTGCATATATATTTTGTATCCTTAAATATCTTATAACATTCTATAAAGAAGGAAAAATACATACGAGACATTTGGGCAGCAAAATTGGTTTTGTCATGATATTAGAGCCCTAATTCTTCTTGTGCGCGTGGCTACAGTTTTTTTCTTAGTTTTGGGTAGCAATCAATTCGTAGTTCGTCATGGTAGGCATCAGGGTGGTCGCCTCTTGTGTCAGTCGATTGATTGCACATCAACATCACTTGGTTTCCTCATAATCAATGCCCATCACTTGGTTTCCTCGTAGTCGATGTCTTCAAGTTGGGTTTTTGCTGCGTTCCAGTGATCATCATCTCAGTTTGTCGTAGTATCTGTGTGGTAGTCGATTTTTCAGGTTGGGTCGCAGAATCATTGTGTTCTTCAATTTTTCAAAAAGTCGAGCTGTGGTTTTTGGTCGGAGGAAATCTTCGTTTTGAGTCATTTTCATCTACCGGTTTCCCATCCACGTAGCCTCTGTGAGTGATTTCTGTGTTGGCCTTTTGTTGAATATAATTGTTGATTTAATTGAATACTTGTGGGCTTGGGTTGTTGGTTTTAATATAAGTCTGCAGCTATTGTTTTTAATTGAATATTGGTGGGTTTGGTCCTGGGCTACTGATTTAAGTTGATATTTGATTGGGTTGTGATTATTTTATTGGCTGCATTATACTCGGGATCATCATGTCAATGAAAAGATTGACTCCGTTTGCATTTGCTTTACCGAGAAGTACTCTTCTCGGGCATTTCATTTTCAATTATTAGTTGAAGGCAAATGTGATCTATGGGGACATATTGACGGGAGTATTTCCCCTCTCGATCAAGAAAAGAAAAAGGAAAAGTATCTTGCTTGGAAGACAAAAGATTCTCGACTTAAGGCTTAGATTGTTGGATCTGTTGATACTCAGATTGTTCTTAATCTCGGACCTTATAAGTCATCCCGAGAGTCTATTATTTGTGAATATCATATATCATCTCTTTCAGCGAGGAGTTTCATATGATCAATGATAAGTGTGTTTTTGCACACTTATTTAATACCTAAATATGTTTATTAGTGATGAAATAGCAGATACCGACTCACAATTGGGTAATTTTGGCTTTTGTAGGTCATAAATCTAAATGAAAAGAGAATAAGGCAAAAAGGAAAGAGAATGAGATCAAAAGTGTACAAAAAATGAGGCTAGGGACTGAAACGTACAAGTTAGAAAGTTAGAGGACCTTAGGTTGCAAATTTTAGGGGGCAAAATTTATATAAAGATCAAAATTTGAGGACCAAATTGTACATGATCAAAGTTGAGGGACCTGATGTGTAATTATATGGAGGACTAAGCTGGACAAAAGAAATGAAGAAAGCCTATGGTGCTCACGCGGGAAGGGTGTTTTTATATACCGAGACCAAAATGGTTACATGGTGCGCGTGCGCCGCCTTTCTGTTGGACAATTTTGCTGTTTTGTGTAAATTTCAGGACTTTTGTAATTTCACTTGAGACGATTTTTGGCCCTTTAAATACCATTTTTTGTTCAATTTTAGGGCAAGACTCATAGGAGAACACTTCAAGGGAAGAGGCAAGAAGAAGAAGAGAATATCTAGCAAAATTTGGGAGTTTGAAAGGGATATTCAAAATCTCAATCCCTCGTAGCTTAAAGAATAAATTGAAGAGAAGGTTTTCTTTCATTATCTTGATTTTTTTTATTATCTCTTTCATTTTGTAATGGGTTCTCTCTTTATTTCATTTTTGTGCCTCTATTTTACAATAGGCTAAGTGTTTAATTTTGGGATTTATGGTGTAACTTGACCTACGTTCATTTTTTTTTTGATAACTGTGGATGTCCAGGCCAACTTGCGCTCACCTCGACTAATTCCACGAGACTCTGAAGTTTACGGCCGGGTACTCACCTCGGTGGCCCTGAGGGGACTCGAACTGGTGACCATTGGGGAGCAAACCCAAGGCCTGACCAATTGAGTTACCCTTCAGGGTTGACCTACGTTCATTAATGTCAATATTCATCATTATGATTATTGTGCATTTATTATTGTGTTTCAATTCTCATCATGTATGTGGCCAATAGATGATTAAGTTGGGTGGTTTGTGCAATCTTTGAGATCTAGATAGTTGTGCATTTTTTATTCAAATGATTAATGCCCTAGATTGTTTTAGGAGATATTGATATACTTCAAAGCCTAGGTGACCAATTGAGTATTTTCATTACGATTTAATGCAATTGGTTGAGTTTTTATCAACATAAAGATATAGTGGGTAACAATAATCAATTAGGGTTAAATTCGCTCGAAGGGGGTAATTAACTAAACTTGGAACATCGGGTCTAACATTCTAACTTGGTAATTTGCATTTCCAGTTTATTGTGATATTAAAGAAATGACGGTTATGTGACATTGTAAATCTCAACTCATTTATAATCCGAATTTCCTTCTCTTTCATAATTGTTATTTTAATTGATCTTCAAATTTATTTTCTTTTTCGTTTTATATATAAAATCAAATTGTGTGTTTTTAATTGTTAAAATTGAGTCAACAATTGTGTAATTAAAAAAAAAAATACTCCTCGAGGGATTGATATTCGGACTCATAAGTCCACTTTATTACTTGAACGCATCTGTGCACTTGCGGTATATAATTTTAGCGAGCAATCAACTAACACGAATGACACAACACTTAAATAATTTAAGTGTAATGTTATTTTTGCTTTGTTGAAGTTCCATAATTTATGCCTTGTGTGGTTGATATCAAAACTTAACCTTAGACACCTATAAGGTAAACTCCACGATGATCCTTCACATCTCTTGCACCTTATATTTGGGAGCCTGTATAGTTTCTTTTGCGGAATTTGTTGAATATATACTTCTGTACATTGAGGCTCAATGCAGGAAAAAGCCTGAAATTTAACCTTTATGCCTCACAACTGAAGAAGCCAATTTTTTCATGTCTTATTCGAGGCATCCTATACTTGTGAAATGTTTTCCTTGTATGAATGAACAAAGCTACGGTCGTACCCAGTAGAGATGATGGCCTTCCTCCAATTGCCAGTTGTTTGAGGGGACAGAATCAATCACCACAAACGATTCACGTGCTGATGAATTGAACTGCTGAGAAAGCCAAAGATTCTAGAGTTTAGGCATCCTTTTCTTCTTCTGCTCCTCTTGTAGCAGTTCTCACAGTTGGTAGAATGTCGTGGGACCACTATTGCAGGAGCAAATTTTCAGCTGTGTGAGGGTGACGCTCTGTTCAGCCGTTTCCAGATATGGAGGATTATTATCATGAACGATTGGAAGTCCATCTTTCCATCCATTAGTAATCAAGAAAATACTTTGACGCAACATCTCTCAAGCTTTACATTTGTATGCGATCTGGTAATTGGATTTCTATACTGGAATATGTTCTTTCTTTTTGTTCTTTTTCTTTCTGGTTTTTACTATCACAGGAATATAACTATTGTTAATGAATTGTTCATGACTTGCCTATTACCTTCTATTTGTGTGAATGATTATAAAAAAGTTTGGGATGTTTGTTTCATGAAATATTTGGTCTTGATCCTTACGCATGAAATAGATCACAAAAAGTTGAAATACTTAAGCAGATTCCTATATACCTTGTTGAAACTATGCTTGGAAGATTATGCAATGAATTTCTATTCCCATGTAGTTAGCATTTTTCTTCTTTAATGCTTTTATGTTATTCTGTATAAACACACATTTTGATGGTTGCCGCTTCTTACCTTCTATTGGAAGTCTATTTGATTATATAGTGGACCGACATGCTACATAATCCTCCAGCAATCGTAGATATTTTTGGAATTCGCTTTATGATGTTCAAGCCCTATTCACTGTTCAGAGAAACGAACTATCTTTCAATGGAATTATGCGAAATTCAGCTGCAACAGATGCTTCAAAGTAGTTTGTCCATGTGTTGGGCAGTGCATTCTTCTGCAAATGCAATAGAATGACATTAGCTCATGGCTTTGCCTGATATAAACCGGACAAACATTTTATAGGTCAGTTACTATTGCAAAGGCGCACATATTCCTTCTCTGTGTCCAGCTTTCATGGTTGTTTTCCAAAAAAAAAATATTGGCCTGTTTACTGGCAAAGCTAGAGGAGCTTCATTACTTAGACAAAAAACAGAGATTCTGTAACACCTTTTAGACCATGGTGAATGTATTGATTAGTCTTGATCTAATGTTAGATTCAGGAATATATGAATGTTCTTGAACATTGATGTGCCAGAACATAATATGATGCACACATCAAACTCGGCGATTGTTTGTCGATCATTTTAGATGAAGCCAGTAAATCTGGACTGAGAAGCTTGAAAGGAAAAGAGGTGAATTGCTTAGAACCAACATGCGCACAAGGTGGGTGGGTTCGTCTGGAGAGTTAATTTCCCCAGTCATGTGATGCTAGCCGGGAGTCTGGCACAGGTTTTGACTGCTAAACTTGCCAAGCCCATTTCAGCAAGCCTATTTACCTCGGGGATAAGGTTCAAGTGTCTTTTTCTTGTGACAATATTATATATGTATTAATCCTTGTTGAATTTTCTTTTCAGGTGTGGTGGAGCTTCTCTGCAATTGTCCTTCACTCATACCCTACTCATCCCCAATGGTTGCAAGTCCACTATTATGTACATACTGCTAGGTATGCTATCTGCCTCAAAGATGTGTCAAATGGACGCAGCCTGACAAGCAATGCACCAGGCACACATGGCTTGGCCAAGAGGCTGCTGCCCAGCGCATCATGGCCTGGGCTCTATCTGGCGCAGGCCAAGGCAACATGCATGCTATCCAAACCCTAGTATCTACGATTTGGCTTGTGTTTGGGTTTTCGGTGGGCTTTAATTCAACGATTTTGGCTCAGCATAGAGCTAGACAGTGACCTTTGTGGTCGGCCCTGCCAAGAGATAATAGGGGGTCCACAGTCCAGTAATAGCCAGTTTCACTTGTTGGAAAATATACAGAGGAGAAAACACAAACCAACCAAGAACACCAAAAATGAACATTAAGCTCGAACACGTGATTGTCGTCTTAAAATGATATTTGCCCCTCTAGAATTGGTTTAAGTACTTAAATGGATCTACTAGCAAAGGTTTGTTGGATTTAAACAAGCCTTTAAGAAAAAACACTTGGAACAATTGTGTTTTCTTCTAAGAACTCGAAGAAGACAAAGTTTGAATATGCAAGTGAATTGAAATAATGGCACTCAACAAAGATGGATGATTTCATGTTTGTAATGGAAAACTATCACTTATTTATAGTTTTATCCCATGCCGACCATTCATGAAAAGTCAAGAATTTTCATGAAAAAGCCACCAAGAATCAAAAGTTAAAAACTAACATAATGGTTAGTTTGCACAACCGTGAGCACGCAAGGTTCAAGACTCATAAGCTTCTACTTCTGCAGAAGCAGGCCATGCGCATGCATGGGTAAAAGTTGCCCATCCGCCTGACTTCATCTTGTTTTGATTTCACATCGGGTTTTCCTTTTTCCAATGTAATATATGTCCAACTCTCTCTTCTATCTTAAACAAAATATAACCATCCTCCACTTGTTCAAAATTATATGAATTATATTTATATAAACTATCAACACTTGTATATAAGGTTTAGATATCTTTCAATTTGAATATGACTATAGTAAAATTCGTACAATATCATCGAAATTCTAGATAGTATGATAGCTTTGAACCAATTATTCCTTGTGATGATATCGATGAAAACACACATACACACACGTGTCATGTGTTTTACATATTTCTCAAACTCGCTTAACGCTATTACGTCGTTGGGCTTCTTATTTATTGAACTTTTGAGAGAGAAATTTTAACTCCCTACTGTTAAGGGATATATATCCCACATCGATAAATGATGTTGACATAGACCAATTAATAAAGATCTTGAACTACTCGTTTTATTAAGGTTGACCTTTTAAGATGGAATCCCAAATTTTAACATGGTATCAGAGTCCATTATGCTCCAACGAGCGATTCGATCCTGTTAAGACTCTAAAATGAACATGTGGATTTCAAGATTGGTCTACTCATTTTCAAGATTGATTTGTTCAAACGAGCCACCATCTTGCGGGGGCGTGTTAAGGGAAATATATCTCACATATATAAATGATGTTGACACAAACCAATTAATAAAGATCTTGAGCTATCCTCTTAACAATGTTGACATTTTAAGATGGAACTCCAAATCTTAACATCTACTGATGCAACATCACCTTGAAGTTCATCTATGTGAAGTTCTTCCAATATCTTATTACTTCCAAAGATACTTGTACTTAATACCGACCTTTATTAAGAGCTTAAAAGCTCAACCCTCCTTTAAGTAACAACTATCATTATTTAGGATAGAACTCTTTATGGATATAATAATGATGAAATTATCCACTTATTAAATGACTTATTGTTATATTTTGAAACCATAAATTACTATTTTAGTAATTACAGGTATGGTTGCTATCATTGATGAATATTTAATTTAGGAATTTCAACCCAACATACTCGATGTAGATATTACTATTAAGAGATTTAGTTCAAGGATTCGCTAAATTTTGATTTGATTTAACGTAATTTAGAAAAATTATTCTACTCTCCATTAATCTCCTTTCGTAGTTCTGTCTTAGACTCATATGTCTAGACTTTACATTGTATACCTCTTTGTATGTTTTTGCTTATGTGGCTTGACTATCACATAAAATAGATATCGAAGATGTAGTCTTTAATCCCGAAGGTATTTCATATAGAAGATCCTTAAGCTACTCTGCGTATTTCTTGGTGTACATTGAATTGCATACATAAACTTCATATAGAACTTACATACTCTAGTTGAGCAATCGCTCTTCCACCATTTTTTAAGAGTTTAGAGTTTGGATCAAGAGGAGTACTAAATTTTTTTATATTCAAATGTTTAAACTTATTTATCACATTTTCTACGTAATGTGATCGATTCAAAATATAGCTTCAACTAGTTTTTGTATCTTTGATACCTAATATGGTATCCGCTCGTACAAGATCCTTTATCTTAAATGTGTAAGATAGAAAACCATTTATTTCTTTTATTCCATCCAGATGATTACTTAAAATCAACATGTCATCAAAACTCAAGCAAATAAATATAGTATATTTATCTCATACTTTGGAATATAACACTTATCTTATGTATGAAATTTAAGGAAATAATTGCAAGTCAAAATCTTCATGTTATTTCTTTGATACTTATTTTAAACTATATAATGATTTCAATAACTTGTATATCTCATGTTCATTATTGGATAGAATAATCTGTTTTGGTTATTCCATATTGACCTCCTTATCGAGATTCCCATTTATAAATGTTGTTTTGACATTCATTTGATGAATATGCAAGTCATATATGGATGCTAATGCGACTAATATTCTAATTGATGTTATTCTAGCTATCGGTGCTTATGTATCAAAATAATAAATTCATTCATTGTTGTCTATAATCTTTTACTATTATGTATCAAAATAATAAATTCATTCATTAATCTGCATTATATTTTCTCCTAAACTCCCATTTGCAACCAATATGTTTAGATTCGGGTGATAAATGACAAATTTCCATGTATTGTTTAGCACAATTGAATCAATTTTGTATTTAATGACATTTTTTCCAAAAAATAGTACCACGAGAAGCTATGGTTCCCTTGTAGGTCATCATATTAATTTTTACTTGCAGAAAAAAGGCATTATATTAAAAACATTCTTTTCATTTCCTTCTATTAAGTAAAGGGAAATAAGTTGAGAATCTATCTCTTCCGATCCTAATGTCTTCTTTCTTAATTCTTTTACTTCTTCAAGGTTCACTAAATCCGCCAACTTCTTCAAGGAACGTTTCCTTTTATGTTCTACTAGAGCTATGAATTTTCTCGAGTTTTTCTTAAGTAATTATTTGAATATAATGAATTATCAAAGAACTCGGTATCATTGGATTCAATCATCACATTGGTCTCCAAACTTGTAATCTATTGGATTTATTATTACTATCATATCAAATAAAGGCATATTTGATGCCTCTTGGACCTAACTTAGTTCTTTTAGGGTCTGTATTCTTATAGTAAGTAAGACATTCCTACACTTTGAAGTATTCAATATTTGATTTTCTTTCTTTTCGTAATTAATAAGGAGAAACCTTTATGAATTTTGAAAAAAACTCTATTCAAGATTCTACATGCACTCAATAAAACTTCACACTATAAGTTAAATGACAATTTAGCATATGTTAACATGACATTTATTATTTCAACTAATGTCTGATTTTTCTTTCCGTCAAACATCTTGTTCGGGTGTTCTAGATGCAGAATATTGATGTATTATGCTTTATTGTTCACAAAATGGATTAAAATCATTTGAGAAGTATTCATCACCTCTATTACTTCTTAGAGTTTTTATTTTCTTGTTTAAGTAATTTTTAACTTCATTTTATAGGTCTTAAACAAATCAAATGCTTTATGTTTATGTTTCATTAAATAAATATACGTGTATCTTGAATAATCATCTATAAAAATAATAAAGTACCTATTTTCACCCCTAGTCATGCCACTCAATTTACATATATCCGAATGAACAAGTTTTAATTTTTGAAGTCCTATTCACACTATGATAAGGCTTCTTTATCATTTTAGATTTTGAACAAATTTTANAAAAAAAAAAAAAAAAAAAAAAATCAATCAAGTAAGCAAAATCAACTTTACTTTTATTAATATTATCAACCTTACATAATTTGACTATTTCTTAACAAGAGTAGCATTTTTCAACAAATTTTCCATTTTAGGATTGTACAAGTTTTTTGAACTCATAAATACTTTTAATGTTTGATTTTCCCAAAAGATCTTTACTCATTAGGTTCCTATTTATGTTAGGAACATGTGCATTTGTTAAGATAACCGTTTTTTCAAAAGTGAAGACAATGTCAACATTTCTTTCCACAGCCACTTTGGAGGGGCCTTCATTACCCATTTGTATCTCTTGTTCACCATACGACTCATGGAAAGTCTTGAATATTGATTTATCATAGGATACATAAATGTTGCATATGTATCGTACCACCAACGAAAACCTTTTATTTGATAATGTTGATTTCACTTACGGTAGTCATAATGTTATCTTTATGAATGGAGTTTATTTTGCTCCCATTCTTGTTTTGTTTTTTATGCTGACAATCTTTTTTACCATTTCCAGATTTTTCACAAACAAAACAATCTTCATTGGCCTTCTTCTTGGACTTTTTTGTAGTCCTTGTTATGAGATTGCCTTTTATTTAATTTGTTGGATGACTCAATTTTTTCCACGACATTAGTTTTTGAAGTGTCTTCATAAGAATTTTCATTTTTATCTCTTGCCTTCGATTCTTTCTCAATCCGGAGATATTTATGAATTTGTTCTGAAGAATAATCTTCGAAATTATGAAGAATCTTCTTTTTATATCATTTTCAAGCTCCCAAGTGTTTTGCAACAATTACTTACACTTGGAGGATTTCGAAAGTTCTATTTTGGTCATCCTCAATTTGTTGACAAGCATTTTTTTGAAATTCATGCACTTGGAAAAGTAGGGAAATATTCTCAAAAAATTTGAAATTGTAATATATTGATATTAAAAATTTATTTGTACATTTATCCTCAGTTTTGTAATTGTTTTCCAATGCTTTCCAAATTTCTTTAGCTGAAGTGGTGTTGGTGTAGATATCGTATAATCGGTCGGATAGTACATTGAGAATGTGACCCTACAAATTAATTCATAATCTTAATATTTTTGTCTTTCAGCCCGTACTGCAATTGAGTCTCCATCTGTTGATTCCGGAAGTGGTGCCAAGTTCGGATCAAGAATGTAGAAGATTTTCAATACCGTTAATAGGGACTTCAAGTTGTCTTGCCACCAAGTGAAGTTCGTTCCATCAAATTGATCTAACCTTACAAGGTCTTAATTCATGAGTTTGATCGTCACCATGATTGTCTCGTTCTCCATCGAAATATCGTTTGAGATTGTTGGAAAATTTAGAAGAATAAGAGAAGGAGAAATCACAAACAAACCAAGAATACCAAAAATGGAAATTAGGCTTGAGCACGCAATTGCTGTCCTCAAACAATATTTGCCCTCTCTAAGATTTTTTTGAGTGCTTAAAGTGATTCATTGATAAATGGTTTATAGGATTTAAACATACCTTTAAGAAGAAAATACTTGAGCACTTGTATTCTCTTCCAAGAACGTGAAGAACACTAAAAGTTTGAATATGAAATTGAATTGGATTAATGGCACTCAACAAAATGGGTTGGATTGATGATTTCATATGTTTACCACTCTCCCTATCAGCCCGTAAGGCTGATCTTAGGGGGTAGGTAAATTTTTATTAGACGGGTGAGACTCAATAACGACCATATTTTCAATTTTAATTAGATTGTAATCGTTAATAAACATGCTCTAAAGTAAAAAGATTTCTTGAAAAGCCACCTAGAAATCGAAATTGAAAATCAGCCTAGCGGCTAGTTTTCACGTACGCAGGGGCAAAAGTTGTCCATCTGTCCAATTTCATCTCATTTTGATTCACATTTTCCTTATCCCAATGTAGTATATATGTCGAATTCTCCCTTCCATTATAATTCTTGAACAAAATATAATACCACTTACTCTGCCAAAAACTACAGGTCCACTAGCACTACAATAAAAGAGCCTTTCCCTTGTTGAAGCTCAATAGTTATCCTTGAAGGGTATTAACAACGAATGATTTTGTTGCTAATCCTTTCCTGATAAAACCTTGTTTGAGATGATCAACATCAAGCGAAGAAGTATTAATCCCTCTTTGATATGTGCCGAATAATGACAAGTATAGAGAACATTGAGTTCTTCTTCTATCAATGAGATCTCGTCCTAAGTACATTTTCTCTTCTTCCTTCATGGCCAACCTAATGTTTATCTCTGCGATGTGTGTGTGCGCGTGCGTGTTCTATGGTAATATATTATTCTCTTCAATTGGATTGTGAATGCTGGAAGTTGGAGAACATAAGAACACTCAACTCATGAAAAAGTAGTGGAGGAAATATATGTGATTCTATTATCACTCCAACTTGACTTGATTTTCAAATGGCTAGATTACTTTAGTATCCATAGAATTTTCCTGAAATGAACGTAGTCTAGTACATGTATCAATGTTTAATTGCATACTTTCCATCTACCTTAGTACATGAATAACACCAATGGACATACATGTACTCTCTTTAATTCTTGCATTAAAATATTCTAGCACTAATCTAGGTATTTATGGATTAGTCTAGAAATGAATCTAGTTTATTAATTCAACACCCCCTCTTAAACTTGATTTATCATGCCAAGACATGCGCAACTTTTCAAGAACGTCAATCTTCAAGGGCTCGATGAAAATATCCGCACCTTGGTCTTGAGACTTCACAAACTCAAGCTCCACTTCTTTATTGGATATGCACTCTCGTATAAAGTGATACCTCGTATTAATATGTTTACTCATTTCATGACACATAAGGTTTTTGGCCAATGCGAGAGCGGACTTATTATCAACAAAAATCTTTGTTGGGTCTTTTTATGGCTGGTGAAGTTCCCTCATCAAACTCCTAAGCCAAATTGCATGATAAACACAAGAAGTAGCTACGATATACTCCACTTCACACATAGAAAGAGTCACAATAGGTTGCTTCATAGAAGTCCAAGTAAATGCCATATTTCCCATAAAGAAAACAAACCAAGTAGTGCTTTCCTGATTATCAATATCACCAGCCCAATTACTATCACAATAGCCAACAAGCTTGAAGTCTTGAGAAGATGTATAGAAAATACTAAAGTCAAGCGTACCATTAATGTAACAAAGTATTCTTTTGGATCCTTTAAATGAGTAGTAGAAGCTTCCATAAAGCGACTTACAAATCCAACACCAAAAAAGAATATCCTATCTTGTACAAAATAAATACCTCAAGCTTCCAACAAGGCTCTTGAAAAATGTGGGATTGGTCTTCTCTCCATCTCTTTGCTTAGACATTTTAACTCCACATTCAACGGGGGTGCTCACTGGCTTGTAATTCGCCATTTCAAACATTGCATATCCTTCTTGAGAGATCTTTTCCATAATCTCTTTATTTCATCTCAATGTCAAGATAGTAGGACATTAATCCAGCGTCATCTGAGATTCTCTAGCCATAGCTCTCTTGAATTCTTCAAACATTTTTGGATTATTTCGTGTCAAAATTAAGTAGCCCACATACAAACAAACAAGGAAAATATAATCATTTTTTTTTCAATTTCACATAAAGTGCATGTTCAGTGGACACTTGGAGAAGTTATTTGTTTGGAGATATATGTCAATTCTATTATTCCAAGCACGCGGGACTTGCTTCAAGCCATATAGAGCCTTTTTCAATTTTAGAACCTTATCTTCATGTCCTTCAACCACATAACCCAAGGGTTGATCAATGTAGACTTCTTCCTCCAAAAATCCATTCAAGAATGTGGATTTAACATCCATTTGATGAATTTTCCATTGGTTTTGAGCTGTCGAGGAAATAATTAAAAGAATTGTTTCTAAACGAGCAACCGGAGCAAACACCTTACCATAGTCAATGTTAGCTTTTTGCTTGTATCCTTTTGCAACTAATTTTCTTTATATATATGTCTCTCTCCTTCATAATTTTTCTTTATCTTGTATACCCGCTTGACTCTAATTGTGATTTTTCCTTTAGGTAATGAAGTCAATTCCCAAGTATCATTCTTCTTGATTGCCTTTACTTCTTCATCCATGGCATCTCTCCATTTTTTTAAATCAAGAATGGCATCTTCAAAACCTAGAGGCTCACAATTCACAAAAAGACAAAAATTGAGTCAAGTCACTTAAATTTTGTGTTACCTCATCGATTGACTCGTACAAATCTCGAATACTTCTAGTTCTTCGAGGTCCTTCACTTGTATTTGATTCCCCAATTTGTAGATTTTGTGGAGGTGTTGGGGGGTAGAGTAGTAGGCTGCATAATGTCTCTTCTTCATCAAAGAATGGATTAAAATTGTATTATTCTTTTGCAATTTTCCATTCCTAAGCTCTTTCTTCATCAAACTCAACATCTCTATTAATGATTATTCTGCATTGCTTGGATTGTACAACTTGTAACCTTTAGAACTTTGATCATAGCCAATGAATTCATACCTCTAACTTTTGTCATCAAGTTTAGTCCTCTTCTCATCCGATACATGAGCATAGGCTATCCTTGCAAAAACCCGCAAGTGTGAAACATTGGGCTTGTAATCACTCCAAGCTTCTTGTGGTGTTTTGCCATTAACACTTATGGTATAGCAACCATTGGACAAATATGTTGCACAAGCAATTGCATCTACCCAAAATTCATTTGACATATTTTTGCTCTTAGACATAGTCCTTGCCACGTTGAGTAGGGTCTGGTTCTTTCTCTCGGCTACACCATTCTATTGTGACGATCTTGGAACTGTCAAAGGATGATGAATGCCATTTTTCTCACAAAAGTCTTTAAATTCATTAGAAGTGAATTCTCCACATCTATCGAACAGAAGAGATTTGATTTTATATCTGCTTTGTTTCTTCACCAAAGTCTTTGAACTTTTTAAAAGTCTCAAACACCTTCGGTTTTTCCTTCAAGTTTTTTTGGAAAAAAATCATCAATAAAAAGGAGAAAATAATTATTCTTACCAAGCAATGATGGCTTGATAGGTCTACGAACATTCGAGTGGATCAATTCCAATGGACACTAAGCTTTTATCAAAGACTTTTTAGGAGAGCTCTTTCTTGCTTGTTTTCCAAAGAGACATCCTTCACAAAATTGATTTGGATGGTCAATGGCTGGCAATCCCCATCACCATGCTTTCCTTGCTCATTATTTTGAGGCCATCGAAATTTAAATGTCCAAATCTCATGTGTCGAAAACCAAGAAGAATCTTTAGCACAAGATTTCAAACATCTAGGGACATCATGTTGAATGTTCAACATAAACATTCTATTCTTTCATCATCGATATCTTGGCTAACGATCTCCCATTTTCATCTTTCATACTCAAACTTTTATCTTTCAAGTGAATATCCAAAATGTGACTTTTCATATCCGAAACATAAACCACATTAGAAATGAATTGATGACTTCCATCTTTCAAGTGGATTAAAATAGTACATTTTCCTTTGACTTGAACTTTAGAAGAATCTCCAAAAGTGATATTTCCGCCAATGGATTCATCAAGCTCCATAAATAATTTTTTCTTTCCGCAATTATGACTACTTGAGCCAGTATTAAGATACCACTGATTATTCTCTTCATTTGCATCGCTTTTGCAAACGAGAAGCAAAGTGGGATTTCCATCTTCATTCTTGCTCTCCACAAAGTTTTCCTCTTCGACGTTATTTTTGCATTCCCAAGATTAATGGTCATATTTGTGACTAGTATAACATTCAATGCCTACTAAAGATTAGCCTTTGTTTGGCACATATTTTTAATTTGCTTATAATTTGTAAAATCAATTTTTATTCATATATTTTGTAGGATTCACGATTACTACACACTTATCCATCACCCTTTTTATTTATTTATAATTTAAACCAATTATAAACAACTCCAAAACTCTTTCAACGATCATCATGATGTTAGCTTTTGAAATCTAGCAATTTCCCAAGTGGAAACTTCAGGACGTCACACATGAATTAATTATTTTGGTTGGATTCCTACGAAAACCTAGCCATTTCCTAAACGAAGTGGAAATGATTATCTCCGGCTTCAGGTAGATTTGAAAAAATCAATAAGTTTGAGATTGGAAATTCATATTGCTGAGTTTTTGCTCAATTTTGAGCCAAAGGTTATTCAGAGTAGGTTTTAGGCATGAACTCAAGAAGCTTCCAGTGGTCCAAATCGCTACTCTCTCGTGAACTTTAATGTTTCATCATTCGCTACTCGAAGCTTCCATGCTCCGTCAATGCGTTAAATGTGATTAGTGTGGAGGAGTAATAAGTGTCACGTCGTGAACGAGGGGGTTCATAGGCAGAGCCGGACCTGAGGGGAGGCCCAAGAGGCCGCCGCCTCAGGCCCAGAATTTTGGAGGGCCCGTTTTTTGGGTTTTTTTTAAAAAAAAAATTAACCTAAACACTCCAGGCTCCACAATTCCCTCTCCCTGCCGTTTCCTCCACAATTCCACTGCTCCGCCTCCTCTCTGCCTTCCTCCTCTTATCTGTACTTTCTCTCTCTAAAATTGCATCAATTTATAGTTTTATCTCTGTCACTCTATCTCTATCTTTCTCTCTCCGTTACTCTGTACTATTTGCATGTATAGTTATGCTCCTGCTCTAATTTTCTGTCTCTTGAATGTGTATGTAAGAGGCTGGTGACAAGGATTTCTTGTTGTGCTAGTTGTTTAAAGATGACCTGGAGGAAAGCTATGAAAATAATGGAGATGGATTCCGAGGTGGAGCTGTATTGTGCTTTTTTTTGTGAGATTTTGGATTCCTCTCTAGTTTTCTTTTTTCAAAAGAGAAAAGGTTTTACTTTTTGTCTACTGCGTTTGAATTTCACGAGAAAGCGAAAATGGAAAGAGGCAAAGAGCTCGATAAAGGAGGTCCAGGAGTGCTACAAGCATTGAATTTGAAGGTACTTTTTTTTCCCCGTTTTTGATCCCGCGTGAATGCATCTTGTTTTTCCAGTGAATTGAAAATCAAAATTGAAAGGTTTTCTACGTTTGTTTCAGTGAAATTTCGCAATCGTTAATTTTTCTTTGGTATCGTTGAAGCATAAGAAATAAAATCTCATTCTAATGAATTTTATTAAAGAAAATTTTGAGATTTCCCAAATCTCAAACAGGAAAGGAAAAAAAATGAAATTCCCTTTTAAATATTACCTGCGAATTTTATTTACAATTTCCTTCCCAGCTTCTACTGTATTTTTGGAATTTTAGATGGAGTATAAAGGATTTCCAATTCATATTTTCCCCGTTTGCTAAATATTTTATTATGCTGTTTTTACTTCAATTTGTTCAAAATTCTTGGATGGATTTATGTTAAATTATTAACAGGTTTGGATTATGCACATAGAGTGCTCATTTCTTTGACAAGCAATTCCCGATTGAGTATATGAAAAAGAGGATGGTCTTTTATGACTTGGGGCCCAAAATTTGAAGTTCGCCTCAGGCCCCGCGAACCACAGGTATGGCCCTGTTCACAGGTAGGTCCAAGATAGGTAAGAGTCGAGGTTGACATCTTTGCTGCATATTAAATCTTCAGCATTAGTTAGCTGTTCACATTACTAGTGTGACCATGTGTATTTTTGTCTGAGTTGATCTTGGGACCTCTAACTAGGTACACTTACACAAACACTGCTTATACGTGTTGTAGTGCAGTAAGATTGCTCTTAAGCTTTTGGATTGGTCACTCAAATGATAGTAATCAAATGCCATAAAAAAATTTAGCATACCCTCACGGAACACCAATTGAAATTGACCTTAACAATTGGTGTCAAAGCTAGTTCATGGGGGTTCATGATGTCACAAAAGCGTCATGTTGAGGGCTGCCTCAAGTCCATGAGTTGGGTTGCTCAAATAATAATGATCAATTAATTACATAAAAGGTCTCTCTCTCTCTCTCTCAATACGATATTCGTTGTTCTATCCAGAAGGACACCCTAAAATTTCCTTCTTTTTGGGTATAAACATGTTACTTTGTGATTTAACTGAACTCAAATGTTAGAAAAGTAAACACAAAAAGGATTGGGTGGAGTTTTCACATATTATTCCCCATTTAATGCCGCTGAGATCATTGCATATATTAATGAAGCAAAGAGAAAAGGTAATTATTTATTGGTGAGAAGTACCTTGATCTCTGAAGTAGGATTTAGCAGTAGGTATTGCTCTTCTTTCTGTTTGTTGTATCTTTCAATTACAGATTTCATGCTGATAACACAAAAGAAAAATAAAATTAAAGATTATTCCTCGGGTAAACATGAATAAATATGAGAATATGGTTAAATTCCTTTGTAAAAAGAAGAAATTGGGAAAGATTAATAAAATTGAGCAACAAAAATAAATTAATAACAATTACATATATATATATATATATATAATCTCCTGAATCTACACGAGCATTAGAAACATTTTTCCTCTTCATTTTTTATTTTCTTCAAACTGTTCTACCTCCATGCAGTTATGGATGGTAGTAGTCAAGGTTGAGTCTTTCACTTTAATTTAAGGAAAGTATTGTACAGAAGAAAGACTTCCCAGATTTTCTTTTTGTATATGTGAATGGCAATTGCAGTGCATGCAGTGAATTAATTAGCCCTAATCTCTATTTATGAGAGAAGTCAGAAATATAATCGAATGAAATTGATAGGAAACAAGCAACAAAAACATGCACGTTTATATGGTTCACCTTCAATTAAAAGGTGTTAACAGATAAAATCTACTATGCTTAATCCCGTGTTTGGTATACATTAAAATTTTCAATCTCATTTTTTTACTCATTTTCAACCACATTCTTCAATAAAATATTATTTTCCATCACATCAATAATTTTTTCTTCTTTTTTAACAATACATTCTCCGTCAATCTACTATTCTAGAATATATTTTCCCAAAATAATGTAGCTCAAACACACCCTAAATATGAAAAATAGTAATCAATATATAAAGTGTGTACTACTCTTCTTGTAAAGTTAACCTTTTAAGAAGGGATGCCCGACACAGTCCAAAAAGCTCAAATAAATTCCTTTTGGCTCAAAACAATAGTCGGATTCCAAGATTTGTATTCTTTAAGACACCATCTTTCCTATGCTTAATATGAAAACAATTTAGAGGGATTTGAGCTACTCTTACCAAGGTCCACTTGGCGTTTTTGTCATCCATGTAGTAAGGGTTTAAGTAACTCTAGCATTTCCCTACGAATATTTACTATGTCAAAAATGGGTCTCAATATCCGAATAAAATTCTAGAACATACTTGTGCGATTGGAGATTGATTTGTGA